>DWND01000007.1:0-17786 GCA_018250195.1 Cecropterus albociliatus | reverse complement strand
TACCATAAGGTGGACTGCATGCACGTTTGCCACTTCATTCTTATAAAAAATAAATAAATACGCAGTGTTTATTGGAGATAGATGTACATAAATACATGTTACTTGTATATGAGTCCAGTTAATATTCTCCATACCGTTTTGTTTACAGAATTGGAAGTGCCAGTTAAAGAAGAAGTGGAGGAGACGAAAAGTAAAAAGAGAACCGCGAAAGCAACAACGTCACGGGCGAAGAAGGCGAAAACTGAAGACGGCGAGCCATCGTCAAAACGTAAGTGGCTAGTTTGTGTTACTAGTGGCCGTGGTACTGTGTTCACGCGGTTAGGACGATAGGACGATAATACTGTGGAAGATAATAGGTAATGTAATGTAGAAAGTAAATGTTAATGCTGTAGGAAGATTGATTCAATGTTGTTTAAAAACAAAAAAATTTACAGCGTTTGATTATAGGACGTCTAATGATATAAACGATGAAGATTAAGAAGTCTTGTATATAATAAACAAACAAAATAATGATTTGTTGGTTTGGGAAATGTCTTTGTCGTCACAAGATGAATACGGGGTATTAAGTTTCTTCACGGAAATAGAAGGTATTTTACAAATAGACGAAACGCAAGGATACATGGATAAAATTACTGCAGGAACTTATAGATTCCATGAAATCCGCACATGATTTAAAGCGGGAGATTACCCATACTATAAAAAAAAAAACTAGAAAAATCAGAGAAAAACAGGTTCATTCAAGGAAAAATGAAGAAGAAAAGATAATCTCGAATTGAAGATGTTATGTTCAAAATACGGATAATGTAAATGGGGAATTGAAAATAAAGAAAACTGCAATGACATGCAATGAGAAGAGAAAGAGAGAGAAGAATAAAAGATTAAATTCAAGAAGAACAGAATATATGACAAAGGAAGAATGATGGACCAAAGAAAGAACCTAGTGGCATGCTCATAGCATTTTGATGTTTCCAATATTGCAGATATGAAATATGTTTTGAAACAAATGCAAATTCATTATAAAGGGAATTTTTCGCAGGATTACGACCGATTAATATCGAATTTTAACTATTTAGGTACATATCACGTGTCGAAATCAGTGTAAAAAGTCTTAGACTTACCTATGAAGGGAATATGAAGATATTTTCGAATTCTAGCATTTTAATTTTGGTAAACTTAAATTTTAATTCAATCTTAATTATTTTGCGATGATTAAAATATTATTCGTGGTAAGAGCCGCTTGAACACAGCGCCATCGGTTTCACTGTGAAAGAAATTGGAAAAGCTACATTCGAAATACACTTCCACCCACATAAACACACACACAAAGTGATGTGATCACACATTCGCACAGTTTCAAATAATTTGCAAAATGAGATTTGTTAGGATAAATAGCTATATAGAAAATTTGAATTAGAAATCACCATTCAAAGAAAGTGTTAGAAATATTTTCAAAGAAGCTGAAATTATTATTGTATTTTATGGTCATCTTATTGGTAATAAAAATGGATTAGATACTTAAATACAAATGATATACCGACAAATAAGATCTCTTACCGAAAAAGAGCTCTTTAGTAAATTTCTAGATTGTATACCCCAGTAGCACCAGTTTAGGTCTGCATTGTCTGTCTAATCTAGTCTAGTTAGATTAATTAGGATGATTTGATAAACAATAAAGTTCACAGAAGAACATTAATTTTCCATAAAATCATGCGGAGACCGCATGATTTTCTGAATTCTCTCCATGTATATAGATAGGTACAAATTATAGAAGTGTTCAGTTCATGGTAAATTGTTACTGCTGTCAAAGTTCGGTAGTAATCAACCGCATATCTGATCGGGGTCTGGATTTTAGTCGCATATGCGTTGCTCCAACTAAGCACTAAGTTGGAATAGCCCGTTAGGGTGTATCTGATCAAAGCTGAACAGAGCTGTTAGAAAAATAATGGTGATTGTTTCACTGTTCGCGAAAAACAAAGTTATACAGCGTCTTTTATTTTATTAGCAAACGAGCACGGCGTCCATCTGACGGGAAGTGGCCGATGCCGCCCATGGACATCTGTAATCAACTCCACATAAGATCAGTCTTACCTGAAGTTGGCCACAGATGCGTTGATAACCTCAGGACTAAATTGGAACGCCTCGGATAAGTATGTCTCCCTTACCACACCCTTCAGACTAGAACACAGCAGCTAACGCTTAAAATAGCTGTTATTAGAAATGGGTGTGGCAGTGGTGCTTTCGGAGTCGAACCACAAAAAGGAACTTTCCATGAGAAGTAGCAAATAGTAAAGTAAGTGATTACTGCCATCCACGGACACCTGTAAGGAACTTCATATAGATCAGGGATTCCATCCGAAGTCGATCACCAATGCGTTGTTACTCCCGAGGACTAACTTGGTCGGTCGCCTCATATATAAGTGAGCCGGCAACCACACCTTTCCACCTCACGTAAGGATTGCTTCACGCCAGAAATAGGTGTGGCGGTGGTACCACCTCGGTCGAAATACATTGGCTCTACCACCTGGCAAACTAATGTGAAATTTGCATTTTGTTGAAATAACAAAACTTTTTGCATTTTGGGGAGTTTAAAGCGCGCAGTTAGTAAAGTGACGCAACATTTATGTTTCTCCTCTTCTAGCACATAGACCTTTTTAATTCGCTAGAAGATTAACTCATTCGAAATTTTGAATTTAGTCCCTTTGATTTTACTGTGCCATATCAGTATATTAGTCACGATTTATGGATTTATATCTGTGAACTTTTACAAAGATAGGAAGAAGTAATAGAAGGAAGGAATTAAAGGAAAAAATTAAAAGTAGTAGAAGTTACAGTTTTAGGTAGGAAACAAAAAGAACACGGACAAAAAGAAACATTTTTTCTTCAATTATTAGGAAAAAAGTAAAAATATATACTAACAATTTTTTCTCAATTATTTGAGAATTTTATGAATGTCAGCTATTCCAATGTCTTTCAGCTATATTGATGTTTTATTTACTGTGTTGTCTCTTGTCGTAGTTTGTAAGTACACGACATTGCAATGTTACACTTGTGACGTCTTTTGGAATAGCTTTGAAATGGTCACTACTTTGAAAATGAAACTTTGAAATGGTTACTAGTCACGTTTTTTTTTTGATAATTCCAAACGGGACAATAAATAAATTTTGTTTAGGCCTATGGAGTCACCAAAGAATTATTTATCAATCGCTATATGTTATTTGTTATATACAAATTGTCACTTGGTCAGCGCAGTGGCTTTGGCCTGAAAATCTTTCAGTTTGAAAGGAGACCCCAACAGGGGGACAATAGTGGAGTTGACGAGACAAAGTCACATTTCTGTTACTTGAGAAAATATTTTCTTGTATAAGATATTGTAATATTAGAAGCGAATTATAATAAAAGAAGTAGGTAAGGCGAAGGGAGATCTTCCATTAGGCGTGCTGATCGCTAGCATATGGTCACTCCTCACTCAACGGAGTTCATATATATATATATATGCAATATATATATGAACTTCGATAGCGTGTTATAGAATGCTGTGGCGCCATCTCTTGTCAAAATCTATACTATTAATATTATAATGCTGAAGAGTTTGTTTTGTTTGTTTGGTCAAACGCGCTACAGGAACTGCTGGTTCGAATTGAAAAAATATTTTTCTGTTGAATAATTCATTTATTGAAAAAGGCTGTAGGCTATATAACATCACGTTATGTTTTTTATCTAGTCGCGGGTGAAACCGCAGGGCACAGTTAGTATTGTATAAGTAAATAAGGTTTTGTCTGCTGCGGCACGTTTTGTGCCCGTATATGAACTTTTACTCAACATATACAAAAGTCTTCTTGCTAATCATCGATTCTTCATACAACCTTGTAGTGCGGAGTAAAAGAGAGGATTAAAAGCAAAATAAATAGTATGAGAATGCTATTTTCAAGATTAAATACGATAAACATATAGAAATAAATGTTAGGAAACTAGGTTATTACAGTGGCTCTAGCCGCGTCGAATACACTTACAACGGTATTTATGACATAAACTATCTGTGAGCCAATTTTCGGTGAAATTAGACCAGTAGTTTTTGCGCGAGAGAACAAACATTTTAGCAAACTTTAGTATTTATAATATTAATAAAACTGCGCATGCAATAGAGCGTTGTTAGTCACTTTGCACGGATGACATATTTGCACAAGTGCAATTGCGAATGCTTTAGTTTTTAATGTCATATTCGCAAAAGTTTTTAAGAATATATGTTCACATTGTTTCAATTTCAATATTGACCACTGTCAAGTAAGGACCAATTAAAATGGCGATGACTTTTAAAGTACAACCACGGCAAAAGTAATTGAAAAGTGATTTCGCAAGAACATAAATTTAATAATGTTATTGGTAGTAGTAACAGGAATGGAGGTGATTTAAGATTAGTGAGGAACGAAAGGACGGATGGAGAACGGGAAACACGAACAGAGTTAATCTAGTAACTTAGGTATTATAAGATGTAGGTGTATGTTAGTGGTAGATTCAAAAATAAAAATGATTTAAAATGATTAATTAATAAATAATTCACGAAGATAAATTTGTTGATACCTTCCAAAAATTTAACAACCAAAGTGAATAAATACAGTTACGACATAATGGACAAAGTTGTTGGAGTGTTTTTTTTATTATTAAATAATTTAGTAAAGCTGTAGTATATATAGAACACCTGATAGAAGCAGCCACTGCTACTTATGGATATTGAGCCCAAATGAGATTTGAATCCTATCTGAGGTCTTCGACTGATGCTGTCTCAAGACTGTTAATTACGACTCTGTTTTAGATGTTACCTAGGCCTTACCAAATATTTCTTAGACGACAGAATGATACTTAATGATACATTTTGTCTGCTGCTGTAGTCCAAGTGCTGCGATAGTGCTGCGTAGTCTGAATAAAGGATTTGATTTTAATTAAACTCTTTAACTTATTCAGGTCTACCAATCTATGATGGAACTCTGTTAAATTTTCGATTTGACGCTGATTGTATGATATTGATTATGATTAGATTGCTGATAGTTATATAAAACATATTTTAGTATTTTTAACCAGTGTGACTCCTTTGATTGTAAATGATGACCATTCTTAGCTGTTTCAAATACATCCAGGATACTCTAGCCCTTATCATAACAACTGAACGCACGTGTAATGTTACAATGCTGTATCTTGTTGTTAGTATTATATGTTGGTAGGTGTCTATCTCTTCTATTACTCTGCGATTTTATCTAGCTTTTTAAAAACTATTTAAAACTTCGGATTTATAAACTTCGGACTATTCCTTTTTTTCACACGACGATTTATTTTTGGTCAAATTAAAATGTCTGATTTGTTATCGAAGTAACTACTTATGAGTTGAAAACGTTAAAATTCGGTCAATTTATTTTCTAATATCCAGTTTTTATTAAAGTATGATTTACATCAAATAAATCATATGCTGTTTAGGAATGAAAATCGTCATGTCTGTAAATGACTAGAACTGTACTATTGTTAAGTCTATCGTTTAATTCACATTGATTGGATAAGCTGTGGTAAAAATGATTTGAAGAAAATCATACTAAATGCATTTGTTAGAGGTAATTGGTATTGCGCGTTATGTTATTTCACCGTCAGTCTTGTCTGTTGTATAATTTTTGTAAGGCTTCCTTGTCGGCTAATACGTAATCGTTTGGATGGAATCCGTGCACGTGTGATCAAATTTGACATTTTTGAGTCGTCCAGTGATTATCTTCGTCTGAAGACGTTTGCCCACTTGCAGGAAGGGAATCGGAGATATTTTTATGTCTACTACCGATCGAAGGGAAAAATGCCAAATGCAGATCTAATGACTTTGTAAACTTGCGTTTTGAAGACGTTTAAAGAACCGAATGTCGTAACACATTGGTATAAGGATGGAAGTATAGTTAATAAGTTAGTAACGTTCGTTAGGTAACGTTTCGGATTTATCGAAAAAATAGTGTTCCAATCTTCAGTGATTTGAGAAATTCATCAATCTGTAAAATATCTGCGACACTTCGATCCACTGGAACTGGTATATGAGTTTCCTTCTATGATTTCTTTCCTAAATACATTATTATCCCACCACATTACATCGATATATACTTAAATAAAAAAGTTAGGATTTGGGCCATGTCAATTATCATTAAGATGTCTTTGTCGTTGAAAATGGAAAATATTTATTATTTGTAACAATATTTGGTCTGGTATTTAATATTGAACCTGGATTTTAATTCTAAATAAATCATTAAGTTAACGATTTCGCCTTATTTATTTCACGTATGAAATCTTTGTATTGCTTCGTTTGGAGATTCGTTTATTGCGACGTGGGGTTCCAAATAAGACTGAATCAATGAGACATTGATTACCGGTGAACTTCCAATTCCGACTTTGTGAAAGGCCATAGAAGATACGTTACTTTCTTCTATGAATGGATTTATCGGTATAGAATTTGGAAAATATGCTAAAGTTAAGTATGAGAAGAATGTGATACGCTTGTAAGGTAAGTTACATTGTATTGTAACATTTGTGAACGGGTTATTTTTCAGTGACGCTATAAAATATTTTTTTGAAAATTCTTTTGCGTTACCTAATTCTATTTGAAATTTGATGAAACACTATTTTAAAATAAGGGTGAAAAGACATGTACATATTTGAATAATATAAACATGTATTAGTCGTATATTTATTGCGTGGTGTGGTTTTACACTGTTTTCGATGTACAAAATATATCAGCTTCTGGTATATTCATTAATTAGAGGTTTTTCTTTATCAAGATTGGTATTCCGCCCTATTTACTTGGTGAATTCTGGTGACAACTTTGTGAATTTTTATCGTCAATTTAAGGTACATGTCACTGTTATACTGACTGTTCCATTTTGCGAACTTATTTGTGCCCAAGTATGTGATCGGCAGCATTAACTGAACTTTTGTTAAAATCTCATACGAAAGTTTTACCGCGCGACTGTATTTCATATTTTATGAACTCCACATTATCTCATCAAGGTCTATACGCATTATGTTCAAGTTGGTGGTACTATTCGTTCATGTCAATGCAGTATATATCATTGTTACGTGCAGAATATTATAATATACACAATCAATGAAATTGTGATCTCTATTTAGTACATATAATATCTTGATGATCATTCTCCACTGCCTTAGCACATGCGTTTGCATTGCATTAACAATTAACTTAAGTATGAAGTAATTTTATTCCATACTTAAGTTAATTGCTATCCCTGTTTTATGAACTTGATTACCATTCTCTACGCTTGCGATATTACTTCTGCTACGGCTATATACTTTTCTTAAACCGCCGTTACATAAGAAAGTACGTCTGGCACTAATAAAAAATCGTATGCGATTGTCAATAATTGCTAAAGCGAAAATCGTTTTTTTATATCATATTAACATTGACCTACACTCCGTTTTAATATAGTATCATATATTGTGTCTTTCGTCGTATTTAGAATTGCGTCCATAATTATAAGAAAAGAGTTGTAGTTAAGATTTAATTATATTCATAAGATAATTTATTGAAATAATTAATAATATATTGTTACACGTGTGTTTATTATTACTTTATCGTCCTTAACCTCTGCGAAATTGAAGCAATAACAGAATAGCAAGCTACGTCAACGAAGATTAAAAGAGAAGGCTGCTAAATGTACAAAATACAAATAATGATAAGAAGACAATGAGAGTGGATGAAGATAATTGAGATGTGCTCGTTTCTGTTGTAGGAACGGACGGCGCGGAGCCCAAGCGCAAGAGAAAGAAAAAGAAATCGGACATTAGCGCAACGCCAGAACGAATAGAGCACAGAGTCAACTTAACCGCGATACTACAGTACTCCAACGCCAGCCCGTTCAGAGATAAGACTAGAAAAGGCTTCTCTTGTCTCTATTGCGCGAAACACTTTCAAGACATCGATGATCTCCGCGCGCATACGGCGCAACAGTCGGAGAAAGACAAAATCAACACAATACTAGATTATAAACTCAGTTACAATCCGATCAAAGTCGACATTACCGATCTACGTTGTACCGTTTGTAATAAAAGCATGGAAAATCTCAATTACCTAAAAGACCATTTGGTCTGCGACCACAACAAGGTTATTCACAAGGATATCAAAGACATTATACTACCATTTCGGCTTGAGAACGGTAAAAATTTTACGTGTGTCATATGTTCCGTCGTGCACATATCGTTTAAGAATCTCTATCATCATATGAGCAGCCATTATCGTAATTATTGTTGTGATAAATGCGGCGTCGGGTATATAACGATTGGGGCTCTAAGGAAGCACGGGAAGACGCATTACCAAGGCAACTTCCCGTGCGAGTACTGCAAGAAGACATACACTTCACTCACGAAGAAGCGTAATCATGTGAAAGGTGTACACACCGACGGTTGGATGAGGAATAAATGCCCTTACTGTCCGGAGATATTCGTCAGTTACTACGACCGGTGCGAACACATGGTGAAAGCGCACAATGAGGCGCCTTTAGTTTATCCCTGCAACGCGTGCAATAAGGTGTATAAAAAGAAATTCGAATTGAATCGTCACATAAAACATCATCACCTCCAACAGAAGAACTTCCTCTGTGACATGTGTAACGCGAAGTTCTTCTCAAAGCGCGGCCTCATAGACCACATGTCGAAGCATTCCGGCTTAGAGCCGAGTTCGTGCGACGTGTGCGGCAAGTCGTTCTCCAGAGCTAGGACATTGAAGGAACACATGAGGGTCCACGACGACGATAAGAAGTATCAATGCGAGGTGTGCAATAAGACTTTCATGCAGAAGTGCAGCTTGAAGAGTCACGTGCGTTTACATCAAGACGATTTGGACATTTTCAAGGAATTTGATGATGTCAAACATTTGATAGACAATAGGGAGGTTACGCTAAAGCAGATCGCAGCTGAGAATAAAGCGAAGGAGATTGCCGAAATTATTACAAAATCCATTAATGCAAATTAACGCAAACAAGCACACAGTATAATCTTTTTGTCGTAAAGTGGTATCTGCAATGAAATGAAATGTCTTATATAGGCCTACTGGGACACTTACAAATTGTCATTTGTTTTTTACGAGGTTGAAGTAGGTAACGAGCATGCAGTCCATCTGAGGGTAAGTGGTTACTGCCGCACATGAAATTTTTTAAGCAACTTCACATAGAACTGGGGTTCCATGTGAAGTCGATCACAGATGCGTTACTACTCCCGAGGACTAAGATGGTCGCCTCTTATATAAGTGATCCGGCAACCACACCCTTCCACCTCACGCAAGAACTGCTTCACGGTAGAATTAGGTGTGGCGGTGCTACTTCCCCGGTCGAACAACTTGGTACTACCACCTGATGAATATATTTTCTCACACTACCACCTGATCGGAACATCACCTCATCTGAGAAGATCCGGTAAGGAACTTAGCTGATCTGCCTTTATTCTTTGTATAATGAGTATATAGTTTTTCAACCATCTTGTTTTTTACTCTGGCCATTTTTGGGCATTTGTCACCAATTCGTGGTCGATTATACTGCTACATTTAAGGATAGAGTTGAAGGCCTTCTAAATGTTTGTGCTTCATTGACACCATCAGTCGCAGCAGCGGGCTCTGCTGCTGAAATACAGTTTATGGTACTGATCTCACCATTAAAATTTCTAATACCGTTAGCATTACTTAAATTATTTGTGCAATGTAACACATGTCAAATTTATTTACGCGTGACAACACCTATATTAAGCTCTGCTAGGTTTTGGTCGAATTGATGTGGTAAGGGGAGACATACTTATCCGAGGCGTTCCAACAAAGTCTTCGGAGGTAGCAATGCATCTGCGGTTAACCCTAAGTAGGATATCTTGTCTGGGGCTGATTATAGATGTCCATGAGCGGCAAGAGCCGCTTACCATCAGGTGGACTGCATGCTCGTTTTCTAACTTAATATTATGCGATAAATAAAAATATCTGTTAATGTCATTGTATATTTTGTGGTAGCTTATGCAGAAGACCCTATTTGATTGATTAATATTATTAATAACTGTGAATTTGGAAGGTATGTGTGTCGTAACAATAAACTAATTGTAAGTAATCAAATGAATTTGATTTCTGAACTATCCTCTCATTAGTCTTATTACTGTTGGCATAATGGTGCCTAAAATGAAAATGAATTTGCTTTGGATATTGTTGTACATTTAATTCATTTTAAAAGCAATACTTATAATTATTTCATCATTATTAATTCTAAAAATCTTACGAGTCTGGCTACAAGTTATAAAATACACGATTCATATAAAATAATGAAATACGTAAAAATAAATTGCATTCACAATATACAAAAATACATTACCATTATGATTTTCGAAGTGAAATTTCTTTACAATCGTTGTGATCTGAAACTCGATGAAATGAAAATGCTTCACGATAAAGAAACACACATTTTATAAGATGAAGTCGGTGAGAGAATGAGATATAACACATTACACAGTATTTAATATTCTCGGTAGATACTTTGTACGATGCTTCGTTGCAAATATAAAACAATTATTATAAGTTATTTTATAAGGTTTTCCTTCTGTCTTGGGTGAAACGCACACATACACATTCATTTTTTGTTTGTTTCATACCGCGTCCACTTGAAAGAGAAAAGTTTCCCGTGTCTCAGCAACATTTTTTCTATGGATGTAGCCGTTTACGGCCCACTGAAAACATTTTGAAGGGCTATGGACACATTAAGCAGGGACCTGCTTAAGACATTAAGCAGGGACGGATCTACCTATGAGTTTGTCGGGCTTAAGCCCAGGGCCTCTTGGATATAGGGGGCCCTCAGCCCCTGTTAAAAATATTAAGAGACGAAACGCAATATTGTCGAATATTATTCAGATGACATAGATGAAAATGTAGTAAATAAAGAAAAACGCTTTCTACACTCATAGCCCCACACAAGGACTATCTCCTGTGGCGTGGGTGCCATGGACACATAAAGACGAATACACAAACACCTAGACCCAGAACAGAAATCTAAACTCTTTCATATTTCTGACTAGCCGGGAATCGAAACCGGGACCCACTGCGCGTCGGACCGGTATGGTGACCACTCCGCCACGCGGGTCGTCATTTATATAATAACAATTCTGCCATTGTATTGGTATGATCGCGTTCAACAATTTGATTTAAAAATTATCAAGCTGTCTATTCCAGGTGTAGATGATTTAATAACTACTTCCAAAATAGCTCCATCTATGACAATTATTTATAACTTGCTCTTAGCTGTAGGTACCACTATTTGCGATGCAAAATATTTCACAAATGTTGTCGTGAATTCGCAAAGTATGAAGTTTTTTGATTTGTACCCAACAACTGTTGGTAACTAACGCGATATTCGTTGATTTGATAAGTTCAGTGACGGTAAATATATTGCGTGATGTCTATTGGTTATTACGCGCTTAAGCTTACGTTGATGTGAATTCGAAATCGGCTGTCACAAGTTATTTTTCTTTTATAGGCCGTACGAGAGCATCAAAAAAACGAAAGAGGACTTTAAAGGCGGCAAATGAGGACAATGAGCCGATATCTAAGTTAGTTATTCGCGAAAAGCATCTGTCTGAGATGCAGAAGCAATGGCACAATCTAACGACGTTGCTCATGTACTCGAACGCGACGCCGTTCAAAGATAGAAACGACGCGGGGTACATATGTGCGTACTGCTATAAGACATATCCCGATCCTGATACGCTGAGGGATCACACGAAACGGGATCACGGCAAAGAGAAACCGTCATTCAAAGCGGGTTCGGGAATGAGCAGCTTTGTAGCGTTCTTAGACATTGTAGATTTAAAGTGCACGATATGTGATCAGCCTATGGATAGCTTAAGGACTCTAACGGAGCATCTAGTGAACGTACACGAGAAGAACTATTACCTAGAAGCGACGGATTACTTCCAGCCGTTTAAGCTGACGAACGAACAGCAGATGAACTGCTGCCTCTGCAATGAAATATTCCACAACATGAAGTTACTGATGCAACACATGAACAACCATTTCAGAAATTTCATTTGCACGATATGCGGTGCTGGTTTCGTTAATAGTTTTCGTCGTAACCGACACGAGACGACACATGTCAAGAAGTCGAGCTTCCCTTGCAAGTACTGTGGACAGACTTTCGCTGCGGAGTCGAAAAAGAAGGCTCATGTAAATACCGAGCATAAGGGTATCGCAGGCGACAGCGTGTGCCAAATCTGTAAAGCTAGGTTTAAGAATTACTACCAAAAGACGAGGCACATGATGCAGGTTCACAATGTCGAAGGGATTAAATGCGATAAGTGTGATAAGAAATTCAATTTGAAGTCGAATTTAATGCTTCACATGCGAAGCGTGCATTTGAAGGAGAGACCATACGAATGCTCAGTGTGCAATATGGGATTCTTCATAAAAAGACACATGATTGGACACTACATGGCTACGCACACGAACGAGAGGAAGTTTAAGTGTGAAGTGTGTGGAAAGGGATACGCTACACAGAACAGCAAACGGAAACATATGAAGAAGAATCACGGCATCTCGAAGAATACTCACACTAACGTGCCGAAATAGACGTTCTAGAGATTGTGATTATTTTGTGATATGTACCTTATAGTATTATTAGACTTAGTGATGCATAATATACGTCTTAATCGGTTTTGATTTTTATTTTAATATCAACTTGATTGCGTTAACAAATGCTATTCTTTGGATTTTGAATCATAAAATAGTCCTTTTATAGTCTTGGTTAATAAACATTGTAGGTGTAAATATTTTGTACAAAATAAGAAATCAGTTAACGCATAGGTTCATTAAATATTTTCTTGAAAAAGATAATTTTGGAAATGGGTTCTTATATAACAAACGTGTAGAAAAATCTTCGAACGCCGATAAAACGCTAAAAGCAACGCCTGTTATTTCATAATAAAAACAGAAAGGGAAACGCTATGTCGCATATGCGTCGTCTTCGTCCATCCTAACATTTCGTAATAAAAATGCTACAAACGCATCGCTCCTCTGCCTAACGCCCAGAGCCTTGACATTTCCAATTTAAGAAGCATTCATTTTAATAGATTCCTTTTCATTGTAGGTAGCGGAGATGACAGTACTGTCCTGACGGACATTCAGTCCACGTTGAAACCGAAAATCAAACGTGAAATACAGATCGGCACCAAAAAATTAAAGGCACCATCGGCTGCCGCTGATTGGAAAATCACAATAACTAAGAAAGAAACTAATGAATCAACTGATGTCCCAAATAATAAACCGAATTCGATAAGACTAGCTTTTAAGAAAAGAGAGAGAAAAGAATTAGACAAACATTTGCATAACATAAGAACTATTCTAATCCATTCAAATGCAACGCCTATAAAAAGTCATAACGGAATGGGGTATGTGTGTGGATTTTGTCCATTGTATTATGAGAAACCGGTAGATCTCAAAAATCATACTTTACAGACCCATAATGATGCAGAAAAAAATATATTCATGAAAGATTCTTATCTAGGAGGTTATATAGTTAGGCTTGATATTACTAATCTACAATGTACGATTTGTGGCAAAGATATCGACGGCTTGGAACAAATGGTTGATCATTTACAAGTAGATCATGATAAGAAAATGTTTACCGATGTCAAAAACCGCATAGTGCCCTTTGGTTTCAACAAGGAGGCGTTATACTGTTGTATTTGCGCGAACAAGTTTGACAGTTTCAACGTGTTGCGTATACACATGAATATACATTACAGGAACTTTGAGTGCGAGGAATGTTCGACTCCGTTTATAACTCAAAGAACGCTCCGTAACCATCAATCGATAAGTCACAGGAAAGGAGAATTCAAATGCTCCCACTGTGACAAAGTTTACGACACACGATCCAAAATGCTCAAACACGAAAAGGCTATTCATATAGACGGCAAGAATAGGATCAAATGTCCATACTGCGAGGAGAAACTGATCAACTACAGGCGAAAACGTGAACACATGGAAAAGGTACACGGTGTAGAGCCGATAGACATCCGTTGTATGGCGTGTGATAAAACGTTCACAAGTAAATCTAAACTAACGACTCACACAAATCGGATTCATTTGATGCAGCGGAAATATAAATGTGATTCATGCGAAATGAGATTCTTTAAGCGGGCGGATTTGGCGAGTCACATGCTAAAGCATACAGGAGAGAGGGCGTACAAATGTGATATATGTGGAAAGACATATGTGAGAAAGCCAACGTTGCGGGAACATATGAGGACACATGAGACAGGCAGTGCCAAGTGTAGGTTTAAGTGTGAACATTGTGTAAAGGCTTTCGTGTATAAAAAATCGTGGCGGAAACATATGCGCTCCATACATTCGGAGATTGTTTGACTGTGCAAATATAAATTGTGAAGTTAAGTACACATTAGTCTCGGAAAATATTTTGTAAATTTATATTATAAATGGTCTTCTATTTAAGAATTATCTCAATCAAATTTATAAGTAAAGTTGTTTAAATAAAAGCTTTAAGATGAAAGTGACGTGTTATATATTTTTCAGCCGTTCTCAATATTACAATTACGTAATTATCTTCAACTCTGACCGAAACCTGAACCTGAAACTTTTCAATACTTATCCTTTATACTATTTTATAAAATAATTGTTATTACGATGCGTTCGAACGGAGCAAAAGTGCCTAGTTTTAGCGTAAGCAGAAAAGTGGAAAATGAATAACTTGTGCTTTTCTTTGTAGGTGCGCTACGTAAAAACGCGAAAACTAGCAAACAAGAGCCTAAGACTTCCAGATTGCTAAAAAGGAAGCTGGTTGCCAAAGGCGAATCTGTAAGCGCCAATTATGAGATGAAAGAAACGAAAGAGTTAGAGAAACATCGTTTTAATATCAGGCAAATTCTCCAATGCTCGAATGCAACGCCTATACGCTGTAGAGGCGGCATAGGATACGCGTGTTGCTTCTGCACTAGTCAGTTCCCAGATCCGGCTGATTTGAAGAAACACACCTTAGGATTTCATGACGAAAAGTCTAGACGCTATTTCATGCAAGGAAAGATGATGTTCTCTTATCTCGTTAAGCTAGACATAACATCACTTGAATGTAAAATTTGTGACACAACCATCGATACAGTAGAACAGTTGATCGATCATCTTATAAATGTTCATCAAAAGAACTTGTTTACCGACATCAAGAATCACATAATGCCGTTCAAATTTACCGACGAATTGCTGAGATGCGTCGTTTGTTCGACAGTCTTCAATAAATTCAAAGCGCTGCAAGAACACATGAACACGCACTATAGGAACTATGTATGTGAAGTTTGCGACGCGGGTTTTGTTAACAGGAACATTCTGTTGAGCCACGCGGAAGGTCACAAAACGGGGACGTTCAATTGCGACTTTTGTACCAAAGTTTACACGTCGTTCAGGAGAAAGAAGTCACACGAGAAGTCTGTTCACATCTACGCGAACATGTTAAATCGATG
The DNA here is from genome assembly GCA_018250195.1 of Cecropterus albociliatus. Taxonomy (NCBI): domain Eukaryota; kingdom Metazoa; phylum Arthropoda; class Insecta; order Lepidoptera; family Hesperiidae; genus Cecropterus; species Cecropterus albociliatus. The sequence goes on along the minus strand of DWND01000007.1, from coordinate 2,273 downwards.
CGGCTACTGTAACGAGAAGTTCAAGGATTATCGTTTGAAGGAAAAACATTTGTCGATAGTACACGGTGTACAAGCGATGTCGCTGAAATGTCAGGCTTGTGATAAATCTTTTACTACAAAAACAGCGCTGACGGTCCACACAAAGAGGGATCATCTGATGGAAAGGCGTCACGAATGCAGCGTCTGCGATATGAAGTTCTTCATGCCGTACGAGTTGAAGGAGCACATGGTGAAGCACACGGGTGTGAGGAAGTTCGAGTGTGAGGTGTGCCACAAGGCGTACGGGCGGAGGAAGACTCTACGAGAGCATATGCGAATACACGTAGACGACCGCCGGTTTAAATGTGAACACTGTGGAATGGCATTTGTCCAGAAGTGCAGTTGGCGAGGGCACGTGAGATCTAAGCACGGTGAAAAAGTATAATGGCACTCTAGCTAAAGTACAGGACTGTTTCGATTCCTCGCCCTGACTCCTATGGCACATGACTTACTCTTGAGGTAAAAAATGGCCTGTTAAGACATCTTAAGTTATTGTACCACTGCTGGTCATGGACGTCCTCTCAGAATGAGAGTTTTAGGCTTTAGTCCACCGTGCTGGCCAAGACTAGCTCTTCGACTACACAAACATTTGTTAACTTTTTTTTAGAGAACTCTCAGTGGTGTAGGTTTCCTCACGATGTCTTCCATCACCGTAAAGCAGTGATAGTTAATCTCTAATACGCACATTATTTTAGAAAAATCAGTGATGCGTGCCTGTGACGCGAACATCGGACCCTCGATTTGACGGATCTTCAACTTCTGAACGCATTCGAACGGTTCAACTGATTTCAATATTCCTAAATATTCTTACTGTTAAAAAAAAATTAGCTTAATAAGCATTTATGATTAAGACCAGACAATATTTGTTTTGATATGAGAGGTAAATACTTAATTTTATTTATTTGTTTAAATGTTATAACATAGCCAAACGTTTTAATATATACGAACATGAATATTATGCTGTAGTTTTAATTATTCTGTAAATGATACCGAATTCGAAATGTACAACATGAATATACCAGTAAAATAAACACTAGCACTTGAATATTTTTTATCAAGTAACTAACACAACAAAAAACGTAAGAAATGAATGAATGAATTGAAATGAATGAAGAAATGAATTAAAAAGGAATGAAAAAGTAATAGAATAAGATATGCTAATACTTTGAAATACTTTACCATTATTTAAAAATTAACCTAATCGTACTATCTCAGGATGTGATTTAACGTTGCCCTTAGACATGAAATAAACACTTATACATGCATATACTATGAGGTGAGTAACTTTATTATTCGGACACTGTGAGGTTTCTGATTTATTTCGCCATATCTTTACTTTAAACAAATGAAACTAAAAGTTATTCCAATATTATAATAACATATGTGCCGAGGAAATAATAGCATACATTTCAAGTACTTCATTGTTTTACTTCAAGTTGTTTAAGTTAAGTTTTTTAGACTTAAAGTTCCCGACAAAAACATTACCTTTGTTAAATTTATTTACTTTGTTGCTGTTAGAAGGAAAATAATTATTGTGATCGTTTGCAAGTTGGGAGAATTATTATGGCTTGGCCGAAGAAATATTAGAAAAAGAAAGAATATAACACTTATTTTTAGAGTGAAGCGTTTGGCTGTATGGATGGGTACCGGCTGACTTACATATTCTATGTAGAGTTAGTTACAAGTGTTCATGAGCGTCTGGGACCACTTACCCTCATGAATGCGTCATGATTCAACAAAGGCTTTTTATGTTACTATAGGTTTCTATGGTGTGTCATGACGAATACTTATAGGCGACGTTCCATGTTAGTCAGCAGCGTATCTAAGTAATAATCTGCCTGGATGTAGACATCCGACCCTATTATGGGTTGAATACAAACGTCCATGGGCAGCATATAGTCATTTACCCTCAGGTAGGTTATCTTCTTGTTTGTCACTATATAATAAACATATATATGGGCAGAAGTAGTCATTTACCATCTGGTCGACTACATTACAGTTTTAAACACACTTTCTACACTCACTTTTCTCCCGTGCCTTGGAAACACAAAGACGAATACAGAAACACAAAGACCCAGAACAGAAATCTAACGCTTAATTTAACGCTTATATGAGTTTTTATCAAAATAGTCAAGTACAGGTATTCATGCTTTCATTTGCTACACATGTTCTCGTAATAGTAAAAATATCGTATATCTCTCCCCCCCCGCCGTATCTTTCATTTATATTCATGT
>DWND01000006.1:0-18345 GCA_018250195.1 Cecropterus albociliatus | reverse complement strand
CATTGACGCGTCCAGGTAATATTCTTTCTATATAACTACCGAATTCGTTATCAATTGTAGAGCTGAAATATTAATTGAAAAATATCTTACGATACTGCTCAAATCATAAGGAATACGTGAGTGAAAAAGCCAAATAAATGTGATCCAAACGTTTGCTGAAAATAGTTGTATGTTGTGTAACTTGTAGATGGTCAAATATGGTCCCAAATAAATGAAATTTTGTATGATGAAAATTTCTATTTCTAAAAAATAAAATAATTATGCTATCGCAGCTTAAACGCACTGTATCGTAAACAGTATTAATATATCTTTGTATTTATATATGAATATATAGTAATATCGTGTGTCGAATCTTCACAATTCTGCCAATATCAATGTACGCTAACCCCGCTTGCTTCAGTAATAAGTCTCATCATCGCACTACAGACTGTTTGATGATGGACCACTTGGATCAAATTTGACCGTATACAAGAATTGGCTTCTGTTTTCTTTGTCAGCTGAAAATTGTACTTAGACGTTGGCTTTTCCGTGAATTGTTGAGTCTATATGTATGTATATTCGTTGCACCTCTTTCGATTCTATTCGGTTATGAACGTAACACTATTTCTGTTTCCAGCGAGGAAGTGGAGCGATGCCAGAAATGGAGTGACAATATTACTCAGCAGATCGACCTTGCCTTTAACATATTTTTTATGGTCTACTTTTTTATACGAGTAAGTATCCTTTAAGCGTTGAATATTCCTATAAAGTACTTGTTTAATTCTTCTGAATATATATATTTTTTTTTTTTTTTTGTATGTCATATGCTTTTAACGAAACAATGTACCTAGTACTTAATTATAGTAAGTGAATACGTCGAAAGTTTATCGAGACTAAATTTTAGTTATATATTTCGTATTTTTAACGAATGAACTGAATACGATGCGTTTTATATAAGATATAACATTATAATTGTGATTTTGTTGCAGTTTATAGCAGCTAGTGACAAACTATGGTTCATGCTCGAGATGTATTCATTTGTAGATTATTTCACGATACCCCCATCCTTTGTATCAATATACCTGGATAGAACGTGGATAGGTAAGAATATTTGCAGTATATTATACATTTCAAACAATATTAAGTAATGACATACAGAATGGAATCCCCTGCCTCATGGGCAACGTAATATGAGGATAGTAAGGAATATAAATACCTAAACCCAGAACCAAAGACTAAATTAATTTCAATTTCTTCCTGTTTCGGAACTATTGGTGTTGTGGCGTTATAAGATTTTTCACTGTTCAGGATCTAAGCATTTATTAGATTTTTAAATGAGATTCTTTATCTGTTAATATACCTATCAGGGTATTCAGGGTCAACGACACTTAACGATTGAGTATCAGTTTTAGTGTTTTCAAATATGTACTGTGTACATAACAACTGCAACACAAGTGCTAATACATAAAACTTTTGATGACAGCGTCGTTCTCACAGCAATGTTTGTACAAATATACGTTCTCTTTTTCATATGTCACGTTATTTTTTTCATACATCTTTAAATATTTTTCTAATACTTGCGTGTCTATTTCCAGGGCTAAGGTTTCTTCGAGCTCTACGCTTAATGACCGTGCCTGATATTTTGCAGTACCTCAATATATTAAAGACATCGAGCTCAATTCGGTTGGCGCAATTAGTTTCTATATTTATATCCGTGTGGCTGACCGCTGCCGGTATTATTCATTTGGTAAGTCTGTCACTGCATTCGTAGAATCAGTAGATCATAGTTCATTGTCACTTGAAGAATTACCACATTATACAATACTAACTACACACAGACACAATTATCCTGTAACTCTAAATAGGTCAAAATAATGCTCGTCTTGAAAATCGCGTTATTGAAGTAAACGTTCATAAAGGCATCAATAATGAATCATCATAAAAAAATCAATTGCAACTACCGAATTTTTTATCGTTGTCAAACTCTGATATCTAAGAACAATTAATCCATACTGAGCGACACGCTACCATTTATTAAAAAATAAAGGAATGAAATGATATTACATATTAAATCTAAAAATAATACCGTTGAAACCCAATTAAAAGTAAATAAGAGAAATTTTCGCATCTATTTCAGTTGGAAAATTCTGGAGATCCGTTGGATTTTGACAACGCACAATCGCTGTCTTATTGGACTTGTGTGTACTTTCTTATAGTCACCATGTCCACAGTAGGTTACGGTGATGTGTTCTGTCACACTGTTCTTGGCAGAACGTTTTTGGTTTTTTTTCTCCTCGTCGGCTTGGTAAGTTTCATTTCATTTATTTTCTTTTATAAATATTCTATTGAATTAATTAACCTTGAGTAAAGTTAAATAACTAAAATAATCTTCTAAGACTGTATTTATTTGCAAGGAGAGGCAAGTTATTTCAATCCCTGTCATTTCGAAGACGAAATAAAACAACATCGTCCTCTTGCCTCCGCAATTCTGCGACGAGCCCGTCGAACCGCGCTACGCTTGCGATTCCTTGCATACAAAGCTGTACTGATAACAAAGCAAAAGGAAATATATATTATAAAGTGTAATAAGATAACCATAGCTCACATGGGACTTGGTAGAGGACTGTACTGATCTAACGCACAGCTCGTTGAATGATTGTAAGCCTGACTAGTGCACCTACTAGAGCATGCCAAGTTACTTCGGTTCCCGGACACGCCGGTCGTACCCGGTCCGCCGGGGCCAGACGCAGTTGCCGCTCAATGTCTTAACTAACTTCTCGACCGCTTTCGACGGAGCATCTTTCGTAACTCGAAACGAGCTTCACTTCGAGCAATATTTTCGATCGCATGGATGTTTTCTTTTCTTTTGCTTTGTTATGTGATTACCACGAATGTGCTGCCGGAGTATCTCTAAGCTTAAATATTGGAGATGTATACATGGGGACAGTGGTCCGAGACGAGCCACGTAGATTGTCGGAGTGGAGGCGTCCTGTCGAGTGCCGTCGCTGGCGCCCCGCCGCGCGCCGGCTTCCCGCGCCGCGTCCCTCCCCTCCCACCTCGCGATCTGCATGCGCACCTGTGCCTGGCTGTGTTCAGTTGCTCACATCACCGGTAGACACACACCTTCCTTTTATTTTTTATTTCGCTCCGCTACCGGCTACACTTTACTGTACGTCACCATAGATATACCGAGACTCGAGGTGGACATTGTCGTGCACCACACGATGGTGTCCGCGCGCAGACTCGATGTACGATCGACACCATGGTCTGTTGCAGGCAATGTTCGCTAGTAGCATTCCTGAAATTATAGAGCTGGTAGGAAGTAGGTCCAAGTACAGTGGCGAGCTGAAGCGTGAACATGGAAAAAGGTATCAGTTTGATGTATAAATTGAAACGAAAGTGAAGGCGAATCATCCCGCGGCACGCTCGAGACGCGACCAGCCGATCGCGCTTGCCGTCCAGGTGTGATTCGCTCGATCTCTCGAAGACGATGTGAAATCATCACTTAAACAAAAGCTTGCTCAGTGCCGTCAGATGTATTGTGTTATCTACTCGCGTTCACCCGTCGGTCCCTCGGTCGGCCAGCGAGCGGTTCGTCGCTTTGGCACTATCAGCCCGCGCTTCCGAGCCGGACCCGGTAGCGTCAAAGCGAGCTTCGCCCGAAGGCCTGCCGCGACGGCCTGCCCGTGTCCGCGCTCTACCAAGCGTCTATACCGAATGCCCATCGTCTTAGTTTAGTATCCGGCAATACCGATTTCTTTTTAAGTTCTGTTCATCGATTAGTTAGCGTATGAATCCAGGCTTTGCATGCACCCGGTCACGAGTCCCGTCACGGCTTGCCGTCACGTAGCTCCCGCTAGCGTAGCTCGGCACGGCACCCAAGTCCCGCACCCGTCCACACCACGCCACAGCCACACGCAGACAGACGACACTCAAGCCACACAGCCTTGTGCGAGCGCGAGGGTTCACGGCCGCGGGCCGGGGGGGCGGGCGCGCGGGGGGGCGGTCACTCACCTCACGGTGTTTGCTGTGTATCGTAGGCTGTGTTCGCCAGCTGGATCCCCGAGATCACGGAGCTGGCGGCGCAGCGGAACAAATACGGCGGCCGGTACAACAAGGACGTCCGCCGCAGGTACCCTGCTCTCACGCCCCCGCTCCACACGGCTTCCTGCCTTCCTACCTCTCACGGTTTCGATCTGACTTGGTTGATTGAATGCGGAGTTTGCTAATGAAATTTATTAATCCTTCACTAGAATCGGTCTCTCGGTGCCGTGGCGCATGCTCGAAGAGTTAGCTCCCGGCGGCCGCGCCCCTCTCCCCGAACACGAGAGACAGGCGCGCGGTCGACCGACGCACTACTACATGCCTTTTTTCGTAAATTACACTCGAGATACCATTGAGCTTTTTAATCCTTCTAACGAGACTAGATCTGGAGAGAGCCGATGTAAAGTTTTGTAATGCTGTCGATGAAGTAGTGTTTGGTTTGTTCGCTTGCACACGATGCCTGTCGCCACGCTGTAGCGCTAGCTCCGGCACCTCGCCACGAGTCCCGAGATCACACACAGCCAGTGCCCGCGCCCGCGCGCCGCCCCGGCCCGCGCCGGCAGTGCCCTGCGCTCCGACCGCCGCTGTCCGCCCGCGCCCCGCGCCCGCCAGCCAGCTGGCCTCAGCCCGGAAGCGAGTCGCCCGCGCCGCCCGCGCCGGCGGCTCCCTTCCCCGCCGGCCGAACACTCACTTGACTTGAATGTGAATGTCTTGTTTTGTCTGTCGGCGTTTAGGCGATATTTGCCAGTTGTATCCCAGAGATAATTGACTTAATCGGCACTAGACCCAAGTATGGCGGCACCCTCAAGAATGAGCGGGGACGCAGGTGAGCCGCTGTCTTCACTCCGTTCCGTTGAATGTATCCGTGTTGTGATATCTATATCTTCCTTTTCCTCTCTTAGCACGCTTCTGTGTTCTCACTTTATCTTTGGCGGGACGCGAGTCCCGCAATGTCTTTGTTTTTGAGTCGGTATTGATTGTAAATTATTATCTTTGGATTGGTTTGAGTTCAGTTGAATAGAAACCAGCAGATAGTGGCTAGTGCTATCGCTCGTCATATAGGTTTCATATTATGTTCTGTTAGTATACAACCGTACGTATTTAAGGAATGTTAATGGTAATCGTAAAGCTTAGTAACGGAGAGATAAATGTTGAGTGGTACCGTAGTGTGTTGTTGGAGTTCTCGTGTGTCGGCCGTCGACAGCTCCTTTCTGTGGGCCGAGCGCCGGGCGCCGCCACGGGGGGCGCTGTTGATGCGGACCGGGACCTAGTGAGTGCCATCCGCTCGCCTCCTTCTATTCCTCCCTGCCTGCACGTCTAATGTAAATGTACTGTACTCTTGCTCTTAAATGTTGACCCTCCTTACTGTTTGTAATCTGTAATGTAATTTTGAGTCGACCCCCTCGGTAAATTTAGTGTAATGTATTTACGTAAAAAATTCATAGAGCGTGGCAAGGCTGTGTGCATTGAGGACATTTTTAACGCAAACTTAGCTTAGTTCTCGACATGCCATTCGACATATTGACATCATTAGCGGCGATACACTATCATTCATACTAAAGTTTGGATTTATTAATTTAAAAATTGTTTGCGGTGTTTTTGCGATCGTTAATTAAAAGGTAGAGTTTTATTGCGTTTTACGATACAAATGGATCAGATCCTTTGCCACACCTTAGAGAATAACTAGATTGCATGTGTAGTCACTCGCAATGTGCATTTGACCTATTTTCTTATCTATTTAATTTTCCTTGACGTTTGTACCGACTTTAACTGATGTTCTTCTTCTGTGTTTTGATTTAGATTTTAACTCATCAACCTCCATCATTGTGCCGACACTGTTGACTGTCTGTCCACGCCCACACCTTTCTACATCGTGCTGTGTCTAACCCTTTTTAAGTTGAACTTATAAAGAATTGAGGCTTGATCATATACCGACTGTTTTCGAACATCAGGGACATAATAATTTTAATAAATATAAATGAATACTGAGAGGCAAGCTTTTAATATTTGGTCGCGCGATTAGTTTTTATTCTCGTCTATTAGAAAATCTAAAGACAGTAACAGAAGTACGTAACTGTAAATAGTCATTAGTTGTTCAATTAACAGAATCATTTCATATTTGACATAGTTTTTGGCTGCAGCCTTACCATTACTGTCTATAGATGCGATATCGTTATCCCTTCGACATTCACTTTGAAGTCACTGTTTTTCGACTTTGAACATGTCGATTTTATTTTGTTATCATATATTAGACTTTTCTTACGTAACCACGTTTATGGTATTACTTACATCATCAACGCGATAGTCACACGCCCCTACGGCCTAAGTATAACCGTCGAACGTTTTAGTGTGGTAGATAGTTACACAAAACCTGACCGAAACTGAGATTGTTCATTTCTTTGTGACTGTCATTGTTTTACTCTACGTTTACTAATTTGCGTGTAATTATAAGCTGCATTAAACAAATATAAGTCACAAAGATATGAACTTACTGATTGTTGTGAATTATGGAGGTTTTATACGATGTCTTTATTATTTCAAATTAATCAGTTTACAAACGCAAGGATATGCTGCAGTAATGCTTTGAACATATTTGGCCATTTAATAAAGGCATTGTTAGTCCTGTAGTGGTTCTGACACGCTTTTGTCATCTTTTGTTTTGTTTAACCTTGTTGCGACCGTCATTGTTAGTATGTTGTTAATTTACTAAAACACTCCAAATGTTATTGTTATTATGGTCCCAAGTGTTGAACAAAACTTCAAATTGCTACACTCTTGTGTATTGTATTATAGTTATAAGATTGTCCGCTTCTCTAAGTATTGCTTTTAAGATATATACTGTAATAAAAGCTAAAGTTTGAATATCGATTTGTCCTTCAAGTGCTTCAAAACTCGAAAGTGCTGTAAATAAATTAACTTTAACTTTGCCCTTTTCCTTTAATTCAAGTTCGACAACTCATACTTTCAATAAACTTAGCTTCGACTGCTTTTTAGATATTTTACTATGCAGTTAATTATCGTAGTGCAAAATCTACTGATATTTTACAGATGTTATAATAAATTTGTACGTTTTCAGGCATATAGTTGTATGTGGACATATAACGTACGAATCAGTGAGCCATTTTTTAAAAGACTTCCTACACGAAGACAGAGAAGATGTGGACGTAGAGGTTGTTTTTTTACACAGGTCAGTATAAAATAGATAATCATTTATTTACATAAACAAATAAACGAGCATTATTATACCTTACCTTATTATTCTTACCTTGATTTACATGTGTGTATAGTTTATAGTACTTAAATATATTGACTATGCTGTCATAAGTATAGAGTGCGCCTTACAACTGGCAATGAAGTCTAAAGGTGGTGTGTCATGTATGATCCCGCGACGCTTTCAGAAAAGAGCCCGACCTTGAGCTGGAAGGTCTCCTGAAGCGTCACTACACCACCGTCGAGTTTTTTCAGGGTACAATGATGAATGCCGTCGACCTTGAGAGAGTCAAGGTTAGAGTAAGACCGACTAGCGCAGGCATTAGTTTATCGCACGGCCCTACTTATCATTGATTCGCGTCTAAGTGATTTAATCATTTATATGCATAACAGAGATCCTCTCTTCTGTAAAGACGCTGTTTCATAGTCACAGTAGGATTTTATCACTTGGTAAATTTATCTTATGGTTCTTAATGCAATCATTGCTTTCACGGTGAGACGGTGACGCCCCGCTCCCGGCCCGTGCCCGCGGCTCGCGCCCCCGTCCCACCGCACCGCGTATTTTGATACTAAATAGAGTTGCATGGTAACGTCGGCCTACAACAGGCGGCGGACTAGCCACAATCCGGTCCGTAGTGTTAACTGAGTATTGATGGCAGGAAACCGCCCGACCTGGAGCTTGAAGGCCTGTTCAAGAGACACTTTACTACTGTGGAATTCTTTCAAGGCACCATAATGAACCCTATCGATCTCCAGAGGGTAAAAGTAAGTAGCACTGCACACGAGACGTGATCTTTGGGCGTGGTGTCGGTTTGAAGCTGTGCAGTCTGTCCTTCCTATAGCCGTAGAGCGATGCTCGGTCTCACTCATCGAGGAGACGTTCTGTTGGAGTGGTGTACAGTTCCCTTCTAATCAATACTTTTGGGCTGTTTGTGCGTGCCTCTCGCTATTGTATCTGATCTGTGTGTGCGTCTTCCCGCACGTACTGGCCTGGCCATAAGTGGCGTGTGTTCCCCGGCCGCGCCGACCCCGGCCGGTCGCCTATGTGTCTATATGTACCTACTAATTGGGTGTTGTATGCGATGCCACATAACCAATACTCTAAACAATCGATATTGACTTGTACTGTACAACCGATGAAACAGTGCTGTAAAAGCTAATTGGCATTAATGGTTGCTGATGAAAGAGTTTCCTTTTCAAAATTTGCTTGGTAGATCGAAGTACAGTTGTCGATTGTCGATTTTGTCGAGTGTTTAAGGTGAGTTCTACGTGTTGTGCACGGCTTGACGTCGGAATGTACGTTTGTATGCATGCTACCTTCTGTAACTCTCTCGTGTGCTGCACCAGCTTTCTTGTCCAAAAAGTGACCACTACTGATACTAATTAAAAAAAAATTGATAACAATTGTAATCGTTTTATTTGTATAACAAATAAAATCACAGTGATCACTTACAACATTGTCGTAGACCCTTGCATGCCCCTTCATGCTTTTTAATCGACCAAAAAGTATGCATCTCGTAGCAAGTCCTTTGAATGAATGTGATCGCTTTAATTGTTTTCCGTGTTATGAATATTTTATTGTTAAATGTTATTTTTTACAATATGGTAAGTAAATGCCTACTTTAAAATATAAACTAAATTTTGAATCAAAATTTTATTCGTAAAGTTAGCACATAAATGTACAGCAAAGTGAAATTAGTATTTCAAATAGTACAAGAATTACAGACTTAAAATTGATTATAAAACTAATTAGACACAGTTACTATCAAATTATTAGAATAAATAAGTTTAAATTTGGAACATTAGCAGAAAAAGAAGTAAATAAAGACTTAAAAGGCACAAAACGTTAACAGTAGTCAATACCCAGGTACACGAAGCGGACGCTTGCCTAGTGCTAGCCAACAAGTACTGTCAGGATCCCGATGCGGAAGACGCTGCTAACATCATGAGGGTTATCTCTATCAAGAACTACTCCGACGACATCAGGGTTATTATACAGTTGATGCAGTATCACAACAAGGTAAAATTTCAAATTCCTGTGCAATAATAATCGTTTTTAATTATCTAATCCAATACCTTAAACCTAAAAACACTTGACGACATTTTTATTATACTGTAGTCGGTACAGTTGCCTAGTATGAATCAAATATTATTTAGCGAAGTTATACAACTGACTATGACAGAATGCTGGCTACCTAGTTTGTCGACTGGTTTCAAAATTAATCATATAATATTTTATGAAAATTTCGTGCACGAAGAGGAATACACATAATATTTCTTCTGTTTTCTACTAGACGCAACTTTGACCTATTTTCTGTTTCACTGGTACAATATGAATAGTTATACTGACAATCATTTTTAGGCCTACCTCCTCAACATTCCATCCTGGGACTGGAAGCAGGGTGACGACGTGATTTGCTTAGCAGAACTGAAACTGGGCTTCATTGCACAGAGCTGCCTCGCGCCGGGATTCTCTACCATGATGGCCAACCTCTTCGCCATGAGAAGTTTCAAGACGGTCAGCTTTTTACTTATTTACTTTCCTATTATTATTATGTGTGTCTATAATGTTCTTCCAAAAGTGCATTCGGAGTTACCTTTCGAGGATTGGCTGCGAACAACAAACTCCTTCGAATGCTCTTGATTTAACATTTCTTATGCGACATTTCCACAGTCCCAAGACATGGCTATATGGACTAATGACTACCTGCGCGGTACCGGCATGGAGATGTACACCCTGACACTGAGCTTGACGTTTGTCGGAATGCCCTTCAAACTGGCAGCAGAGTAAGTCGGCAGCGAACGAGATGCTTGCAAGTCGTGGCGTGAACGACGTCGTACACTAAACTTTCGATTTCGACATGTACATGTGTTCGAGCTCCACACACCCCATAATGCCATGGTCGACGGACGAACAATACTAACCTATACGAATCACATAGCTTTCCTCATTAGAATTTACTTAGCCTTTGCAAGCTTACGTCTGTGAATTTTGAGGCGATGTTTTTTTCAATTTCTCTCGTGCCAATTTGCGTAGGTCTTGCACAAATTAACATAGCTACAATAATTGAAGATATAGTAGATATAATAATAGCGAGATTGAACTAATATTTTTACATAGATACCTAACTATAGGAGCAAGCGAGATGAGATGTGAAGCATCTCCAGGTGTCTCCGAAGTATCTCCGGTGGAACGATCCATGGCTGTGATAACTAACACGGCACGTGCTTGAGCGTCTCCTATTGGTTGATTACAGTCCCCCGACACACAAGCTTGGCAGAACGATTACCTGCAGGGTACAGGCTGCGAGATGTACACGGAGACGCTATCGACATCCTTCACAGGAATGAGCTTCCCCCAAGCGAGCGAGTAAGACTCCTGTCACCTGGACCACCCATCCCGCACCCTTGTGCTAATCCTAGCTGTTTGATGTGCACTAACCCTGAAAGAAACATAGTCGTAGGATGTTATTAAATGCAATGTTCTGATCCACAGATTAGATTGTGCATGCTGGATGGGTAAATAATTAGACCTAAAGCACTGAGTACATACATCATTTAATTAAATCTGAATTCAAGTAGTTATAAGTACCAGTAGTTTAGATGCACGCTAATTTGTTACTCCTGTTAAAAATGATTTCAATTCATTTGAATTTGTATCACATCTGGGAATGATTCTTGTTACTGTACATTAGTTGATCAATACTCACAGAAGGAATTTGGTGGATTAGTTATACTGCACTCATAGGAACGAAATCTGTTATTGGGACGTAATTCAGTATGTCATTAGTAGTATCTAGTTATCTATTGTGATTTAGCTTACCCACTTTTATTATGAAGTTGCATTTTAATAATATATTATTTAAACATTCATATTATTATACTGTTTGGAGTTTTATACTTTTATTACATGTTTCTCTTCTCTCCTTCTCTTGCTACAAATTGCAATCAACTTAATATCACCGTTACATTGCACGCTATACATGTTTTTCTTCTAAAGTATGCTTGGCCATTTCCTCTTCTAAAATACGATTATTAAATGCTAGATAACTAATATGCTTGAAGTAATTAAACTGTATTATCTGTTTATGCATGATGCATGTTTCAATAAAACAAAATGTCGGGTAAGTCTCTTATTAAGTTGTTTTTCTCAAAATTTACAGTAGCAATTATAATAATATTATTATTAAAATGAATACTTTTTGTTAAAAATAATTTTTCATTGACCAATTTTCTAAGTAAATTTACTTGCAAAATCTTGTATTAGATCACAGTTCTTCAATGACGGTCATTCTATTTTTCCTAATTGACGAATATTAATTTCTAGACACTTTGCTTATTTTTATACAAAATACAGTCCTTAAATTCAAGAATACAACATTCAATATTATGATAATAATGTTATCATACCTTCGTCGATATAGCGATAATATTTTCGCAGATTGTGTTTCACGAAGCTGAAACTGCTCCTGTTGGCGATAGAGATCAAGGGCGAGGAAGGCACGGACAGCAAGATCTCCATCAATCCGCGGAACGTGAAGATTCAGGCCAACACGCAAGGATTCTTTATCGCGCAGTCCGCCGATGAAGTTAAAAGGTTCGTATTGTTTCTCAATGTTGAGAAATTGTAATGTCCACCAAGTGTTCCTGTTCGACGTCTATGTGATCTACGTCGATCAGACATATTATGTTGTTTCGATCTATAGTATTATTTATATGAATTTTATTAGTAAAGCTTTGGGTAACATTCTCAAATAATACTTTTCATCTCAAAACTTACATTTCTTCTGCGATATTTAAGTTATTTTGTATAATTATAATGGTACGGAGCACTTGGCCTATTTTCATAATTACAATAAGTTGCAATGAAAACCTTCAATACAATCAAGCAAAAAATGTTTGCTTGGTCGTATTGAATTTGAGCCCTGGATCTCTATTACAAAAGCTGAAATTCAAACCAACATGGTATTACTGTTTTATAAGGATACATTTGTACGTTATTAAAGGTTGAGTAGGTCCCTAATAGTTTCATAAACAGCGGTGGTTACGTTTTGTGTAAAGTGGGTTGATATAGGTTGGAGTGTTTACCCTATTCTGGTTCAGTGATTTGTTACCTGCGTTGCGAGGCCGGATAGGGTTTCGGGAATGTATGGAGACTTTTGACAGAATGCTGTTATAGATTATAACGTTACTTTACGTATATAGAAAGGATCAATGTAAGGTTCAAAGATCGATGTTTTTTTTTATTTTATATGAAAAAAAATAGAAGATAAAATATCATGGCTTTATGGTACCAATGTCAAGGACTTTCATCTTCAGATTTACAGATTACAAATGACAGACAGATAAAGCTTAGAAATGAAATCTATATTCAGTATTCAAAATCCGCCTTGCCTGGAACCGAACTCAGCATCCATTGCCGGACAAATCGTTATGTGGCTCTGTCAATGTCAATGAGGTCAAAGATACTTTCAAGCAAATTCTACATAGGTATATGATTACCTCACACCCTTAAAAGTTTTACGTAACAAAGCCCATACATTTTCTTACAAATGGGAGTTTGTTTATTCCACTTTTGTTGCGTAATATTGATACAAATCATAAACACAAGCCCATTACGAGATCCACAAGGACCGTACGGAATAGGCATGACTCTTCTATCTTTCGTACATTTATTCTTCTATATTATTTTATTCATATGTAGATTGAATCCGACAGCCGATTGAATATGTAACGCCGTGTTATTCAATATTTGATACGAACGCAACTCGTAACGGAGATATTTTTACACAAATTTTGTACTACTCACATTTACGTAATGGTTATTGAATCATATTTGCTATTATTAGTGAAAAATCTTTATGGGATATGTTTATTCGACTAATATGAATATGTCTGTATATTATTATGTGTGTATGTCTGTATGTTATCATATACGTAGGTTCCCTAAAATATTTTACGTCTATTGACGCTTTCTCCATTACTTCTTAATATTTATGATACAATATTTTCATAACACATAGTACTTGGTAACTATTGTGATTCACTAGTAAGAAAATAAGGAAAAGATATACAATAGAAACATTGTGAAATATAAAAAAGTATAATTACATAATAAAAATCAGAGGTAACCAAAGTCAAAAGTTTACAGTTTGACAAATTAATTACGAGTTGTATACTAGTTAATCAGTAACTTATTCAACCCATTAACACGTAAGTACATTTCAGAAGACATGCATGATACGGGCATACATGTACATCAAATTTATGTATACCGAACCGTGATAAACATATCGTCTATATGCCACAGGTAACAAATCACCACGTCCGGGCTACGGTCCGTTTCTCCCCTACCCACCCTTTTCATTTGTACCCTGTATTGTTTAGGCCGCGATCTTGGTTTAAGCGCTGATAGGAAGGGATGTCATAGATTTATGGATATGCTGACATGCATGAATTACAGATTAAATATACAAGAGCGATTTTGTTGAACAGCGAATACATTAAAGGTTTTAGCATAGTACAGATGAGGCGTTCTATATACGGCCTATTTTATGACTCATTTGTAAGCTTAGAGTCGTCCTCACAAACTCAGTGGGTAGCCCGTGAGCAATGTTTTTAAGCTGTTCATAAGGTCCCTGACAAAGTTTAACGACTCCTGTCTAATGATAATTACTGGATAATAATTACATGGTTTACTGTACTTTTCGAAGCAAGGAAAATGATTTAGCCACTAGCAGTCACTTACCCAACCTCTGACCGCACCGATCGTTACAGTGAAGAAGAGTTACTATCTGTAGAAGATTTTATTTTAAAACTTTTATATTTTAGAAGTAGCAAACGAGTATGAAATCAATCCAATCTGGATTGTGGAAAGTGATCACTGCCATCCATGGACATTTGTAAGCTAATTCAAATAAAACAGATTCTATCTCAAGTCACAGATGCGTTGCTACTCCTGAAGACTAAGACGGTCGCCTCATACAAAAGTGAACCGACAACCTCACCATTCCATTACATGCAAGAACTGCTTTACGCTAAAAATATGTGTGGTGGTGGTACCTACCTACCCAGTGGAACCATAATAGCTCTACAGCTTTAATACCTTTCCACTAGCCGTTTTCCTCGACTTTACGTACACCTTAGGAGTTTAAGGTAAAAAACCGATCATAAAATGAATATGTTGTCCAAATGTCATTGTTCCAGCACTTTAGGCTTTAGATATTATTAGTCAATCTTTTATATTGCATATACATAGATTTTATGTTACTTTACAAGTTTTCGTATCAAAACATTGATATTTAAGTAATAACCAGAAAGTTAAAATAGAATTCTCAAGTAAAACAATTCCAACAGCCCAAGAGTTATAACAATAACCCACAGTTATAACAATAAACCAGAGTTATTGAACGGCGAGAGTATATTTAACGAATGCTCAAAAAGTCGTCATCAACAGAAAACTTTGCTAATCCCCTCGAGAGTCCAACCCTGAAAACGCTGCCACAATTTCATCCGGGATCTCGGTTAAAACCTGTAATTACATCGCCGACCGGGTCGAGATGTACACCCGGGTCGGAGTATACACCCGGGTCGAGGTGTACACCCGAATAGGGGCAGATATGTACCGGATATAAAATGACAAAAGGTATCGGGTGACGTGAGTCAGTTTTTTTACTACGTGCCAATATTGACCGAGGCATTTTGTTGCTAACTGTAAATTGTTCGGGCGTTTCCTTTTTCTTTTGAGGTATTTTATTCGCATTGTCGTAAAATGTAGTAGTATCGTATATAGTTTCTACGTCGTAGTATATTGTATTGTACCGTGAAATGGAGTTAATAATAATATGTCACTGTTGTAATAAAACTATAGTCAAAACAATATTTTACGGATTAGACATGTATTTGTGAGTTTATTCTGTTATTTAATGGAAGATATTTTCAAAACTTGCGAAGTAAGAAAATTATTTTGTACGCTAATTAACAAAATCTTTTCGTAAATAAACATCGCTATTGTCTGAATTAAATAATTTATTCTCTCTCCAAACATTGTATTTTTAAAATAGTATTATCGATGGACTGATGTGACCCTTAATTAGAATAATTAATTATCAACATCGCAACATAAAATTCTCATTTAAGTAACCGTAGTTACCTATTGTTTTTTTCTTAAATCTTACCTTTTTGTAAAAATAAATCCGTACTAATTAGCGAATAAAACCTCTCAATTACGAATATCCCGAAGGGTAATCAGAACTGTAATGAAAACATGGCTTGATTGAATTTGGGCCATGAAATTTCCCTATTTTTCTCCCGGGGGATTAAAAACAGGATTCCGTAATCCAATCCGATGGGAATCTGAAAAATATCTGCCTAAGGACTTTAATTAATTATATTTGAGTATCCATTTTTATTGCTTGAATTTATTATTATTCATTGAAGTGGGTCAAATACTTATTTGAGTTGTTAGTGGATTAAATCAAAATTTGATTGGAGTGCATTGAATGCACTTTAACTGATGTGCTTGACGTCGTATGATGTATTGGATACAAGTTTTTAATCACAGTACTTTATTTACATACCTTACATTAACTACAACTTTTGAGAATAACTAATCAATTACTTTAAAATTAACAAGCTGATAGAGCCAGTGTAGTGGTAACACCGCTACTATTTCTAGCGTGTAGCAGTTATAGCGATTCGTTGGAAGGGTGAGGTTGCCGGCTCACTTATAAATGAGGCGAGCATCTTAGTTCCCGTGAGTACAACGCATCTGTGATTGACATCAGATAAAACCCCTGTTCTATATGAAATAACTTACAGATATCCATGAACGGCAGCAACCACTTGATATCAGGAGGACTGCGTGCTCGTTTTATCGTATTTCGTTTTAAATGAGTATAATGAATTGAGTTTAAATAATTATAAGCTTTCAAACACTTCCGCTATTGATTCCACCATATATAAAACGTCGAACAATATATCACCAAGCAAAATATCCGTATGACAACTCCGAAATCCTTTAACGAGTTTTACGTTTGTTCTTTTCAGCGGCTGATGTAATCCGAATCAGTAATCTGATCGGGCCGGGCTGATGGATATCGGCCTCAAAACTTTGACTAATTATTGTGGAAGCCCCGGGGACCGCAATTAAGACCCCGTGCCGATCACCCGGGTGTAATGAAATCCCAAATCTACCTACAGATCCGAAACCTAGATAGGTTTTTTAGTCTGTTTAGGTTTGCGATTTGACAGAGATTAAATTCTGCAAAAGCATCACTTAGGATATCAAACCTCTATATTATAATTAGGATAAAAGCCATATAATTTGTTTTTATTTTTCTTATTTATTTATTTTATACCTAAACATATCGATAAGGCAGACGGCCTGATGGTAAGTAGTTAGTTTATTTCTATAGTCTTTATTTATACTTACAATGATGACCCAAACAAAACTCTAAGTCATTAAATATCTTCCTGATCAAATCCAAAACCCGCTGCGTGTAATAATTATTAATATATTTTTTTGGTTCATAAAATTACTAGGGTCACTCGCATATTTTCTTTCCTACTGGGAACCCTAAAAATCATAACCCTTCGTTGTTATAGGTCTAACCACAGTAGAGTTTAGAAGAGATTTCTCCTTTTCTTTATTTGATAAGAAGTTCACATTAAGCTAATTTTCTAAATAAATTGTACCTGAGGGTATTATTTCGTCAAAAAAGTTAGCGAATTTTTAAAATTTCTAGCAAGTCATATAAAATTCACTTGTAAGAATTATTTTAATAAAATTGTAGCAACTGTCTGTGATTTTATTATGATGACCTTTATTCGACACATAAATTCAGTTTTTGAATTTATTGTCTATCTGTACGGATTAATCGTGTGGAACAGACTTGAGCCGGAATTTCGTAGAGTTAAAGGATTTGGCAAAACTATCGACTACATTTTATCTCCGAAACATATGATATACATAGATTTCTGTGTAAATCTCGATATATTTGGCTTCATGCATGTTGGACCACTGCATAATACATGTTTTAAATATTATACTTAATCAAATAAAGTCTTAACGAAAACAAATACAGTAAAATTTAAAACCTAGTATTTTTTTATAAATCCGGCTTAAAATAGAAGCGCTATTTGCATGAAAAGTTCTCTACATTTTTAAATTATATTTTGAAGATTTCAGAAATTTATTTGAAGTTCAGGGAAAGCAAACGACTCTTAATACAATTGAAATGGTAGGTAAAGAGTAAGAAAAGTAGACTTATGGACTGCTGTCGGTTAACGGTATCTGCACGTATCCTAAGTGTTAACTTATGTCTACAGATATTAAACGCGTCAAACACGGAACGTGACGGACCAAATTCATTGCTGTACAATGTGAATTTACGAATTTATACGTACAATAACATTAGCGCGCAGACATAAACCCGTGTATATCAGAATATTGTATAGTCAAGTATAAAGTTTAAAAACGAAAACCCGATAACCTTACTCTATGTTGTTATTGTTACTACTCAACTTTTTTTTGTCGTGCAATCTATAACCAGTGGACAATGAAAAGGCTTCTAACGACACCTTATTTGTCTAATTGTGATAACCAGTTTAGAAGTTATAAGGGTACAAATGAAAATCCATACCCACATCCCCACATCCCCAAATCCATACCCACAGTCGGGTAAAAAAGGAACCATCTGAAAATTTTGATAATCGAACCCAATGTATGAAGAACCTATGCGTAGCGAAGCACGCGCAGTTCAGCCAGTTACTATGTATTCGTGTGTTTAGGTTATTCACGAGCCCTTGGACTACAAGCCCTCTGGGTGGCTAGAGCTGACGATGTCCAGATTTGGAAATTCAACGGAGGATTTCCTTAAAAATAACTCCTCCTCAGTCAAAATCATTCTGATGTTTGTCCTAAACGGCCTTGTGATTGGATTCTTCTTCGCCTGCCTTTACTATTGGTTGACTATCAGTAAGTTTATTTGATATTTTAACTTAGATTCAAAAATAACATAGAATACTAGTATGTTAATCATTTAGTGACGACCCGCGTGGCCGAGCGGTTACCATACCGATGTAACGCGCAGTGGGTCCCGGGTTCGATTC
>DWND01000005.1:0-18379 GCA_018250195.1 Cecropterus albociliatus | reverse complement strand
CTTCATATAGAACAGGGGTTCTATCTGAAGTCGATCACAGATGCTACTCCTGAGGTCCAAGATGGTCGCCTCATATACAAGTGAGCCGGCAATCACGCACACCGAAACGCAAGAACTGCTTCACGCTAGATATAGGTGAAGCGGAGGTACCTCCCCTTCGAACCATACTAGTTCAACCACCTTACTAAGTATTTCACAAGTTGTAGTAATGAATACAAAGTATCCTTAAAGTAATATTAATTAAATTGAACAAATTTCAGCTCCTTCTTCATCACGTGATTCCTGGCGCCTTCGATATCGGCTCTCTCCAAGATGAGATGACAGGAGTGTCTCTCGCCGGCACTCAGCTTAGAGTGAACCAATATGATATGCACGACGTGGAGTGGAATGAGGTGCGAGTGACCACCATCAACGGCGCTCGTGTCATTGAAGACAAGAAGGATATACATGTTCCACAGGTACCTGTTTATTGCCTTGACCATCAAGAAGCGGAACATCCGTATCTTGATGGTCAAGGCAAAGGAAAATCGAAGCCCGAATTATTAACAATTTGGCTACACCACACTTTTAAACAGTATTTGAAGTGATTGTCATTAATATACAAGGACGGACAAACTTCAATTATGTACTATTAGTACATTTTGAAATAGGAACGAAGGTCTTTTCGGGTTCAATTTATTCATCCATTTCTTCTTTCCAGGGTATAGCCCACGCAGTAGACCGGGTGATGTTCCCGCTGCCCGTCGGTGACTTGGTCCAAACCTTACAAGCGGATCGAGACAGGCGTTTCACCACTTTCCTTAAAGCTGTATACGCTAGCGGTTTCGCAGAAAATTTAGCAGGTTTGTTACTTGCCCTTTGTACAGTCTACATAGTAACATGTACATATACAACAATGTATGCATTAACAAGAATAATTACCAAACTACTTTCCTTTTCGATTATACAAAAACATCGCTTAGACCTACTTTACTAATAAGGTGAATAATGTAATTGTCCTTTTCACTTGTTCAGTTTTCACTACAGGGCCTGTCCTCAAATTCTTTATAATTAAATAATTTATAAGTTTTTTTGTAGAATCAGGGAGAGTCTTTATTTGCCTAGAGACGTTTTCAAAGTAAAACTCCCACGATGGATGTTTTTTAAAAGGCACAAAATTAATGAGATTGTTAAAAATATAGTAATTTCTCATTACCTTTGTCACCGAGAGAAATATTTAGGCCGTAACAGTCTGGATGAAAATTTCAAATTCAGCAATAGTAAACGTTTCGGTAACAGCTATCAGGGCATCTAACAATCATCCAAACAGACACCCGAATACAGCAATAACACTTGGTTCCCAGAGAGCAAAACCTACACAGTGTTCGCACCAACGGACGCGGCGTTCACGCGGCTGCCGGCGAGCGAGCGCAGCGCGCTGAGCGAGCGGGCCGCCGCGCGCGCGCTCGTGGCGCGCCACGTGCTGCCCGGCACGCTCTACTCCGCCGGCATGCGCTACTACCAGCTGCGGAACTCCATGGAAGACGCCAAGCCGCTCACGCTGCAGAAGAACGCTGGTGAGACATGATACATTTTTACCGAGACCTTGCAATAGTTATCTTGTTCGTTTGCTGTATGGAAGACGCCAAACCGCTCACGCTGCAGAAGAACGCTGGTGAGATATGATACATTTTACCGAGACCTTGCAATAGTAAAGTAGCTGTTAGTGATGTGCAAAATGAAGTCTTTATATTTTATAATATTGAAATAGCAAACAAGGAGTTCGCCTTAAATGGTAAGCGGTTTGTGTCGCATGAACATGTGCAACCAACTTCATATAAAAAAGAGTTCAGTCTTCATCAGAAAACAGACGCATTGCCACTGCTTGTTGACTGCTGCAAGACTAGGATGGTTACCTCCTCCGCAAGTCAGTCGGCTTTCTACCCTTTCAGCGAAACCCAAGTACTGTTTCACGGTACCGAACTTCAAGTGTTTAGATAAAGTTTACTACAGTACAGATTATCCTATGATAATCCAGGTCAACTTTCAATCAAATCCAATCAGTATATTTTGCGTGAAAGAGTAACAAACATCTATTCATCCTCACATGCTTTCAACTTTTATGTTCGTATTTTTTTACTGAATATTTCAAATTTCCATAAGTTTACTTCAAGAAAATCTGTATCTTCCTCATATTCCCAGGTCGTATCAAAGTGAACAACGCGCAAGTGGTGACGCACAACATCCCCGCGACGAACGGGGTCATCCACGCCGTCGACACGCTCCTGTAACGCATTTACCCGCCATTAGCTTCAGTGAAGCTTACATTCGCAGACGACAGACTGTACCGGTCATAATGTCCCATCACTAGTTCATTAGCTCTATATGCGACAAATCAAACAAAAAATATTACTATCGACTTCATATTCAAAGTTCATTGAGTGAGCCAAACAGAAGCGATCAATTGTGCCCGGACTAAACGGTTAAGCTTCGCCAAAACAATGAGTCGCGTGTTTTAAAAGGCAAAATAACTGTAATGTCATTAACGTTAAACGCTAACGAGTGTCCGACAGTCAAACTGCTATTTCGGTTTGGGCGCATTCCGTCGCATCACACACATCATCGATCACAGTTGGAGCTGTCGGGGTTTACTGAGCTTAATCTGGGTTCACGGTTGGCAGCTGGCAGATGATGGACGTGACGGCTGGTCTGACTCTGACGGACTGACCGTTTGCCCTTTGCGTTTTAACGGTCAGGTCAAACGTTTAAAAAGAAACGCGAACATTGAGATGTAATCTTTTAGGGTTTTCAATCACTAAGCAGACAGCCATGTTAGGGGTCTAGATTTTTTTGCTTGATCTAATCAGCGTTGTTTGATGATCCGACTGACAAAGTCGTTTATTTGGTCTATAGATATTTCATATTCTATATCTTTCGTAGTGTTTGTTTTTCCGTGTGCTCATAACAACATCACATAGGCAATTGCAACGAAGTTTTGGTTGCAGGAAGCGTTGTATTTTTTGTGTGCAGGAAATCTCGCTTGTTTTCCCTCCCTCCCTTTATTCCAAACATTTCTCTATTTACGTTGGCCAGTTAATCGAATTTCTAAATCCCACGACCATTACTAACGGTCGTTTTAATAATCCATGAAGTGGTTACTCGTATCGCCGCGTGACACCGAACGCGCGAAACATCATTAGAACTCCTGTTGTGATGCCACACGACTGGTATTTTTATTTCGTTTCAATGTGTATTCAGAGCTTAAAGATGTCCCATTAGGGTTGACGCACTGACAATTTTGTTCGGATCCCCGGTAATTGAATAGGATGGGCGCCACGCGACCCCACCATGAGTAAATGTGCAAATAAATGTGTAATAAACTATTGTTGGTTCCATGCGGTTTATTTACCGAATTAAATTTGTTATTGAAGACACTTCTGTTAAAAGCGTCGTACTGTTTTCTCGCTTCCTGCACTTTATCTAAATCGCTAAACGCACTTAGACTAGAATGACTGTGATGTAATGTACGAGTAGTTTACTGGTCGTTTATTTGTAAGGACGCTTTAAAATAATTTAAATCTTCATAATATTTCATCTCTGCTGACCTAAATATGTACAAAAAAATAAGTTTATTTTCTTTTTGTATCTGTGGTGCATGGGCTCATAATAGTGTAGGATGAGACCACACACACGCCCCGCCATATTCCCCTACGCAAATACAGAAGGCGTCAGTGCGTACCGTACATGCATACCCTTAATGCTTACGCGTATGTATTACCACTTAGCTCTTTCGTGGATCTAATCAGTTCTAAACATGGTCTACCATTATCAAAACGAAATTCCATTCTCTACCTCGTTAGCAGCTCGATCAGCTTAAGTATATGTATTCTTTGGTCAAAATGATTTGAACGCTTTGTTTGGACAATAAATTCAGTATTGTGAGAGGCAATGTGCGTAGTTTAATGGAATTCGTATTAATATTAACGTTTTTGTAGTACTGTATTAGAATGAATTGACGGACAAAAAATATCCTAAACGGGACACGTTGGCAAAACAATTTCAAACTCTATATTGTCATAATTAAAATCCGTGAAATATGACTCGAGTCAATTGTAGCAGCCTCAACACAATGCAGTATTTAGGGAGAAGGACGAAAAATAAACAAACATCGTACACAATTGGACGAATAAAATATGCTGGCACAATGCACGGGCCAGCACGTCATAATAAGGCAGTAGTGGCTTTTGTGTCACGGTTGTAAATCATACAGTCCTTTGAGGAGAATGGCACACCATAAATAATGTCCCGAAATTCAACTGCGACGTCTCCAACGAGACGTTTTTCGGTTCAGAGAGAATTCTAATGGCAGAACAAATTAATCAATAGCGACCAAGCGAACTTTTTGTGAAGAATCATAAACGTTTTCTGTTTAAACGATCGTAAAGCCTTTCAAGGAAAGTTCAACTAGCCACTTTAAATAATAGTTAAGTCGGTAATATAAGTAATTTCAAGCTTCAACCGTTACAAATAGCATTAATTCGACTTTAACACCGTTCTGGTCAAAATTTAAGTCCGAGACGCAGTAAAATATCGAACTGCAGCCACTTTCAATTTTTATGGGTTCGTAAGAAAGCAATTAAAGTTGAGCATTATGATAGTATTGAAGAATTTAACACGGTCGACGTTGTTACGACTCGAGTTTAATGGTTCAGTGCACCCCTGAATAAACAAGCTTATTCGAAGTTAAATTTGCTTGCACCGGATATGGCTGCCACTCGAACGTATCCATCATGCCTCTGAAATGAAGACTTGACCGGCAAACTAACTCGTTCCACTTGAACTCTTATGATTTGGACAAAGAAATCCTATTCCCTGTAAACCCAACTTTATTAATGAACGCTAACCCTTAAGTTATGAGCTCCTAAATAATAACGTTTTATTGGGCACTGTCACTGTAGGAATGACTTATGCCTACTTGCAGTTTACTGTCGATTGATACCGGTGACGCTTATTGTCCCAGGATTTATGTGTCCTTTGAAATTTACTGCTAATGCAATAGGGAATAAAATTGACTTGATGTATCTCCAGGAATGGAGATTTTAACAAAGGAATCAATAGAATGTAGCTTATTTCTTTGTTTTCGTCTTACGTACACTGTATAGTATTTTATTTTGCATTTGCATTTTCATTTCATTGCATAAAAAATAATGTTAAAAGCGAAAAAAAGGTTGACGAATTGTTTCACGTCTGGAAAAAATGCAAACACCATTAGCGATTAGAGATTGACATATCACTTTTGGTTCGGTCGCTTGCATTCTTTCCTTATCTATTGTGAGACCACCGAGTGTTTGAGCTCAGCAGGAATTTGGCGTAGCCGTACAATAATGAACGATAACTCCATAATATGGCAACGGAAATGGATTGAACAATATGATCGTTATTTATTCATGTTTACTTTTAAACCTCGTGGGTGTTGGACAACATTGTGTTTTTGTGAGCGACTGACAAAAATGTTTATGGACGACGTGTATTGATTGAGGGTCTAGAACAGAACATGTTTCGAAGTGAATTCGTATGTTTCGCAGCATGGAGCAGAGATGGGTCGGAAGATGACGCGCGGCGGGTCCCACGCCTCCCGCGGCGTCTGAGCCACACTCGGGACCCGCATGCCACTAAATTTACATTTGTATCCGAATAAGGGGTATTATTGTGCTCTGAACTCTCCAACCCGACTAGAATATGTTTAGTCACTATGAAATCAATAACACATAAGAAATTTGTCAGCTCAATCCCTGGAGAGCGTTCCGTTTTCATTGTGCCTTGACGCTCTGTTTACATACGTTCGATTTATATTATAAAGCTTCTTCGAATGTAGTCATTTTAATAATTTATTGAATAATAATAGGATAAGGGAATTTTTTTCACCGAAAAGGTTCACGCTAGCGTCGCTCTCGGTCACTTCTCGCTTTTCTCTCACTGAAATAATGCCACAATACAATTATCAAAAAATCTATTTAGAACTGCTCTGATATTTTAGGTTCTATTTTCCAGAGCTCTTAATATTTGCTCCGAGCTTCGTCTTGGCTGGACAAACATCGTGACACCCTCACGAGCGTGGTACAGTAGAAGTTGTTGAATGAGAAAATACACTTTTGGGAAGCAGTCGTACAAGACAAATATTTGTCGAATCCGTTCTGAGGTGCGCGTGGACTAATATTTGTGTTTTCCACATACATAGTTCGTTATTACTATTTAAACGTAGACAACGATAATAACGGAAACTTGCTGTATCCAGTTTACTTATAAATAATTCTTGATTGTGATAGTTTTTTTGATTTCGATTTAATAGTGGTAAATTGTATTTTAAAATTGTTTCAACGTTAAAACTTGAATTCTATTTAAATGTTAGCGTTAAATAATAATTTAAACGTTTTATTTAGTAGTAAAACAAAAGGAAAAAAATTATATGAACACGAAGCAATGGTATTTCCTGAAACGGTAATGTCGTTCCATTTAGTCTCTGGGATCGGGTTAAGCTTTATTTCTGGCTCGGTTAACATACCAACACTCGGCACCAATAGTATTAATGGGAAGCTGCGTTTATTTAACCGCTCGTAACTCGATTTGTTACGACCGCGTGTGGATTTTTAGGGTTCCGTACGAAAAATGTAAAAACGGGACCCTATTACTAAGACTCCGCTGTCCGTCTGTTCGTCTATCTGTCACCAGGTTCTATCTTATGAACCGTCATAGCTAGACAAGTAAAATTTCACAGGTGATATATTTCTGTTGACGCTATAACAACGAATACAAAAAAGGCAACTATGGGCGGCTCATTGAATCAGTATACCAGGAGGTCCACTGATCGCGGAAAATGGCGCGACATCAAGAAGCGCGTCACATCAGCCATCCAAACAACTTTGTGATGACCACGGCTGCTCTGCCAAGTGTGAAACGATAAAGAAGAAGACATAAAAGACAGAATAAAGTAAATATTTAAGTGGGGATCCCATACAAAAAACGTGATTTTTTGCCGTTTCTATATACAATGTTACGAAACCCTTCGTGTGCACATACGAGGTGCACTTGGCCGATTTTTATAGTATAACGAGCAACCCTACTTACCATTCCGTCATTTCTTCGGGGCTAGCGCCCTATTCATCACGATCTGTCATATCCCATGTTACTAGAGTGATTTATGTATTTTCGAATTAACCGAGATTTGTTATAATTAAGCGAGACACAATTCGCTTACATGTGAGACGACCATCGAAGTCCTCGAGAGTAGCAACGCATCTGTGATCGACTTCAGACAGAACCTCTGTCTTATATGAAGATGTCCATGGACGGCAGCCACTTACCATCAGTTGGACTGCATGTTCGTTTACTACTTCAACCAAAGTTAAATATTCCATACCATAATTGCATTTTAGAATTCTCCATCAATTTGGAAAGCTGAAACACGAATGTCTTGTACTCGGATTGCATATCTCGGTAGTCGAGATCAGGAGAGAATGTTCGCTTGAGCGCTACAGTCACGTTTTTACCTGGACAAAAGAACAGACCATAAACGCTCATGCAAATAATGTGCAATAAACTTCCAAGAGGGATTGACAGTTGCAGCTGCGATTTTATGCTTACCATAAATATACTGAAGTATCGGTATAAATCCTTAAAGGTTTTTGAGAAAAAATGTCATGCGCCGATTGTGATTGTTTCGCGAATGAGTATGGAGGAATAAGTATTCAATGAAGGTGTGGACTCAACGGCTATTGATTTCTTGGCTCATGCAAATTTAATTCTGCATCATAGGTCTCCGGATAGAATTGGAAATGCTTTATTGCTTAGTGGAGACCTTTTCGGTCAATGTTATGTAGTATTAAGTTGGTACTTATTTATTAGTATTATTTCTTTTTTTTTTTTTTGTTACCGATTTGTGTTAATTTTTGTTGCATATTTTTTAAATTGTTCGATGTAATATTCATGACATGACTCAGTGTGATCTGAGTGACCCGAGCTATTTAACCTAAATTCTTTTAAATTATTACGTTAGTCTCGTGGCCAGAAAAGTCTACTACGATAAATTACCAGCATACCAACATGATTGATTGTACAGATTACTCAGAAGCAAGTAATTTCATTAGAGGTTAACTTTGCCAATTTACTGCTTCAGTAACGAGTCCATGTCGGTGTTTTTTTCGAAACATAATTCTCTGCTCATTTAAATCTCTATAGCTTTATTGTACGTTTTATTCGGGTGCGATCGCCTGCTCATTGGACTTTTATTTTTGTCTATAACGGGCATCGGTTGTTTATTTTCCGTACACTCCCGTTTAACTGATCGTGGGCAGGGTTTAGTTTTGCTTTGCGTGGTAGAAATGCGATTTTTATTCGACTCCATTTGCAATGTCGTGACTTAAAGAGTTTCAGTGACAATAAAAGTACAAAACGATTTTAAAGGCAAAGCTCGCGTTCTTTATTTAAGTCTCCGGTATGTACAAAGGCTTCCATTAAATTAAACCCAAGCGGTGCTCAAGAATTAAGTACTTATAGCGCTACGGGTACTTAAGTCTACGCGTTGCTTAATAGAAGTCTGTTTGTTTTAGATTCAACTTTAATCCGTTGAAAGACGAAGCTCCCTTGTTAGCGTCCTTAATTCTGATTTATAGTTACCGCATGCTGTTATTACGGAGTTCATGCATATAACTCCCATGTTGATGATATGATGGTTCCCCTTGAAATTACCGTCTATGGCCCATAATTTCAATTAACTCATTGCGGCTGCGATGAAGATGTGATTAACATACTTGGAAAGCAGTAGTTATGTCAAGTTATAAAGATAAAAAATATGCAGAAATATTCTTTTTAACGAGCTATTGTTGCCCATATCTGCAATCTTGTGGAGGAACAGCTTAAGGTAAATCACCTGTGGATTTCTTCCGAGATAAGTTGTGATGTTTGCGTTTTGTGTAATTTACCGAATAAATGGTTCTTACGTTCTTCCATATAGAAAATTGTGATTGTAGTACGGAGCGAAGGTGACTGGAACTGATTGACGGCAATTTCGTCGGTATCCAAAGGCGCTTGTTGGGATAATACGAGCAATCTATCTCGCGGTAGTCGGCGCTCAAGATGGATCAGTGATGGGCGTACGGCTCGTTCCGTAGTTGTTTTGCTTTATTGATAAACGCGTTGAGTCGCTTGTTTCACGGTATTAGTGCCTTGTTATGTTTGAACAGCTTTTTTGTATGTTTAATCGGATCGAATATTGCAGTCTCTAAGAGTTCCTTTCTCTTTTTTCATTTCCTCTTATCTACGACGATATGAAAAACTTGTACAAATAAAAGTCATAATGTATTGCATCTAAATAGTACTTTAGCGATTCAATCTCATTCCCGAGGATATCAGTAGGAATAAAGCATAATGAGCTTATTTATGACTAGTGGACTTACGTGTTTCAAGAGTTGATGTTTATCGGCGCGTGTTAACGATGCTTCATGTACTATACGGGGTTCAGATATTACGAGGTATGGCCTGCGTAGGCTTCGAATGTGGAAGATAACATCTCGTATGTCGTATTACGGGGTGTCTTCTCGAGCTTTCACCGATGCGTCAGCGCTGAGTGGCCAATGGGTGCGTGTTGTGACAGCCTCCCACGATAAACTCCATGTTTATATGCGCGCGCGCCGCCCGCCATGTTTGTTTTATCTCGATCCACCGTGCCTTCGTGTTAATAAATGTCTTGTATTGGAAAAAAAACCTTATTCTCCTTTTTTGTTTTTACGTGCGCTGTATGTTTTATTTAGACATTGGATATTAATAATAATGGATCCTTCAGGGTCGTTAGATCAAAATTTAAGATCTACGTGTAGGTAGTTTTTGTGTTCCGTTTTTTGTTGCTGTCAGTTGTGGCTCTCATTTTTATGAGGGTTTGGTGTAGGGAACGCGGTGGTGTATTTTATATTCAAAACAGATGTTTAAACCTACGACCATAGCTGGAAAATTAATTGAATTTGTTTTGTTTGTTTGTTGATTCGTATCTTGCGCATGTTTATATTCCCACATTTAAAGTAATTTATAGTCCCTCATCAGGTGCCTGTGCATGTCCAAAAGTGCCATGAGAATAATTTGTCGGGAAGCATTTGTTCTTTTTCGGTCTAGCGTTCTGGCCTGTAATTTTGTTTCCCATTTCCTTTTAGAGAAATGTTTAGCGAACATTTGGTTTATTTATTTTGAAAGAACTTTCTAGCGCGGTTCTCCTCTCGTGTAATTTACGTGAACGGCTTTTTTAATTTTTGCGAATTGACTTATTATTATAAATAAATATAGCGCATCCTGTAGCGTGTTCCAATTATTTATTTCATCATTCTTTTTAACTATATTATATCCAAAAGATGGATAACAACGTCTTTCTGTGTACATCTACGATAACAATCATGTACAGTCAAGCTCGGAGCCCATTATGGAGAAATTTATAATAGTTGTATTTTTTTTATTTTACAAAAAGTACTCAAATCATAATAATATCTTTGTAGAATAAGATCAATTACATTTATATTTATGTATTACACCTGTATATCGTACAATGTTACGGTAAGCGTTGAAGCGTGTGGCGTCCGCGCGTTGTTCCCGTCAATTCGATTCATTACGGCTTACGGGTGACCCGTCCGTTGCCACCAAATTTAAGACTTTAGTTTAGGTTTAACGCTTTCTTCAATTAGTCGACGTAATTTACGGTAATAATCATTATAAACCGGTGATATTTGTTTTAAGACTTGCAGCAGCTGGTCGAGCACAACATTAAAAATCCTCATTATCAAATTTATTTTTATAGAGATTTTACGTACTACGCTATAAAAAAAATATAGTGATTTTACATACTGGATTTTTTTAGAATTAAAAAGAGACCTGTGTCCAGATTTATAAATGATCAAATTTGGCCTAATATACTTGCTAGCGCAATATGAAGTAGTTTAACATGGAATTCTAGTACAAATGCAGCAGTTACTTCTATTGTATTTAAGTTTTGAAACAATAGAATTAATCGCAAGTGTAGCGTACAAAAGGAATATTTTGATTGCATTTCGTCCGATCCTCGGCTCGAGTGCAGTAACGTGAGCCGGCGGGCGGCGCGACCGGTCGCTTCGGGTCTTGCTCTTTTTGCCCATTGTTTACTTTACGGGCGATATTTAAAATTTTATGATTTCCATCGTGACTGACGGCGGCGTAAATTATTTTCTGAACGGCTGCCAACTCGATAATTCCCGTGCATCCGATACCTCTCGATTGCCGTATTTATGGGACGGTGCCTCGTTCGATTACGTATTTTAATTTCGGCTCCAGACGTCTGGTGGCCTGTCTTCGTTAGTGACTCATTTATCGCTGCATGCAAGCGAACGGTAACACTTTTTGGTCTTGGCTTGTTGCATAAATATTCGTTGGTTAGTTAATGGTAGCGGTGCGAACTTTCTTAATTGCTTGTTGATGAACCCTGAAGCGTAAAGATGGTTTAGACGTTCTTGCCTACACCGATTGAAAAATGGTTTAGGAAATAGCTAACTAAGAAAATCGCTTCATTCATTTATACATCAACTGTTTTCATCAGTTCAATTTTGCACTACGGATTGACTAATTAACTTTTTTTATAATGTAGTAGCAGAAATTAATTGTCACAGCCTTTAACGATTAAGCATTTTCTTTAGTAATGGTAAAGATGTTTCTTTATATAGTAACATTAGGCAAGACATAAAAATTTGTATATTGGATTAAGGTTGAGTGTCCTTAAAGATGTGCGTGGTGGGTTCTGTAATTGGCACATCTTAATAGCAACGCCCACTACAATCAGGCCTTAATCCTAAACCATCAGAGAAGAAGTTCGTGCCTAGAAGTAGGACAATAATGGTTTTATAGTGAGGAATATCTTAAAGTTCACATAGTGAGCTCATTAGTCATAAAGTGAGCTCGGGGTTGATGGTGAGGATTATCTTAAAGGTTCAGATAGGGAGCTCGTTAGTCATATAGTGAGCTCGTTAATGGGATGTAGTTCACAGGTGCGCTAGGGTTCTCGGGTGTAAACAACGCGTAGCAGTCGCGTCGACGTGGAGCACCCTCGACGAGCACTTCACAAAATGCTCTCTCGCTGCCGTTACGACCGTTTAAAATCCCTTCTATGTTTTGTAGATTGCGAAAAATATATTTGAACCAGTTGCTGTGGCCGACTTTGCATGCGCAGACTACTACAAAATAATACAAAGGCTTGTCCACTATTTACGCAGCTGAAACCAAAGAATCCCTTAGTAGGTGTTCCAGAATGAACGTATTGTCCAAATTTAATTGTTATAGCTTTAGTAGATTATCCCCTGTGATGATTTGTCACAAGTGAGTATCCTTGATACATATATTGCATCAAGGATTTTTTTCTAATCTACGCGGCGAACAGCTAGTTCGCCTGATTTTATACGGTTATTGCCGGCCGTGGACATTTAACAAGAGATTTCCCTAAAATATGTTCCAAGAATAATATTCCTCGTATAGAAATTATTTTAAAGTCTGTATTTTTGTCTAATTAAATAAGTTACTAATCGTGGTATATTTTGTATGAGCTTGTTACAAACATATATTTTTATACGCCGATATTGTATTTTCCAAAAACATTTGCATCTCTGGTTACGGCGTAGTTTGTAAAGTTTTATTTTGAATCATTTAAAAAGTCCAAGCCTTTCCTTTTGCACATACCTATTAAGGCTGCACGTTCAGCTAGAACAAATTGATTTTGGATTCGCCGATCCCATCGTCTGAAGCTGCAATCGAGCGAAGCATTCGTTCAGGCAAAAGAGCAAAACGATAAACATTTGAAAACGTTTAGTGCACGTAGTACGAGTTTATTGCATTTTCTCAAAACAAATACGACTACCGTTTACGTTTTTGACATTGTAATGTACATTGTACGTTAACGATTACGTTTTCGGCCGTACCTAGCTTTGTGACAATAAAATTAAATGACATTCCTTTTTTGTGTAGGCTTACGGGGGCACTTACAAATTGTCATTTACATTTTTTTTTTCACTTTTCACTTACCACCGGATCGGCGAATGACCTCAACAATGAAGATCCGGCAAGAAACTCAACAGTGTTTATAATCATCGTTTTTCTTTTTACCAATACATTGCTACATACATTGCACGTTTAGGTTTTCATTTGCGATTATACGTTGCATTGTACGTTGCAGTATCGGGAAAATACGGGAACAGCGATATTTTTTGGAAAACGTTACAGCTTGTACTAAGAGCACAGAGCTTTTTATATACTTATATTGACGTTCTGTAACAATAGCATTGCTTTTAATACGAACGTGACCAAATTGTAAAGCAGTGACCATAACGACGTAATTATTCTACGAAACGTGACTAACGCAGCTTGTTACTGCAGTTTAATAAATAATTGGTCATGTTATAAACGTAAATGTAAACATAATCCATTTGGAACGTTATATTATTGATATTAAACAGTTAAAACACCGCATGAATATGAAGGCAAACCACACAATTATTTGGTTAGATAATTTCAAACACTTAATCTTTTTGGTGTCTTAGGATTTATAGTCGCAGCGTGCAGTTAATCTCGCCAGATGTGAGTCACGTCGTGCATAAAATAAACATTCGTGTCAACCCATTATTGTACCACTGCTGGGCATGGGTCTTCTCTCGGAATGAGAGTTTTAGGTCATAGTCCACTGCGCTGGCCAAGTGCGAGTTGGTAGACTTTACACACCTTTAAGAACTCATTTCTTTTAGAGAACTCTCAGATATGCAGGTTTCCTCACGATGTTTTCCTTCACCGTAAAGCAGTGATAATTTAATTCTAATACGTACATCCTTTTAGAAAAATCAGTGGTACGTGCCTGGGACCTCAGACCGTCGATTGAGAGGCCGAGTTCCAACCATTAGGCTATCACTGCTCAAAATCAACATATCACGTAACATTCAAATATGTGATCGGAATGTCAGAAAAGTATATTCTATCCAATATTTTCCACCTACCAAGCCTTAACCTTTCTAAGTTCCAAAGCAAATATGGCGTTCATGCTTCTGTCGCGTTGTTGATACAAATCCTCCGCATAATACATGCTCGGATAATATTTGGTGAGCGCTATTTGCCAAGCGTGTTCGTATGTTTTGTTATTGGACACCACTCTGAACACAGTCTGTTTGAATTACTTTGACACAAACGACTGGCTTTTTCAGGAACCGTACCTCCGGGAATTGCGATTTGTTTGAACATCTGACGGTTGGTTTCATTTTATATTGTACTAGTATATTTTATTTCTTGATGTGAAAATTGCCTAAACACACTTTCATCGTAAATTCTACACATATATTTCATATACCTTTCTAAACGTGTCGATGTTTAAATGTTTCAAAAGCCGAAACTTTAAACAATGTATTTTTGTGCAGATATCAGAAAAGACAGCGTCTAGTGGTTTGATTCCCGTGGCTCTACAATCAGTAGAAAATTTTCGGTCTGTCTAGAAATTAACACAATTTTTGATGGACCGCTTAAATCTTAAGTTCTTCAGCTCTGATGGACATGTATCGTTAAGTGGGTTACGGCGATTACGCTTTTTTTGCGTGGATATATATAGAATCAGGTTGCTCGATTTATTCGCGGTACATAATCTACCTTTGCATTGTTAGAGAAAGTGATAGTAACTTTTTTATTTTGAATGTTTAATTCCTCAATTAAATTAAAGGTAATTCCTTTAATTTAACGAGTATGGTCTGTATACTACGATATTTCGTTTTGAAAACTGGAAATCGTTAACAATATGCCACCAGTGCAGATATAGCACTCTATATTATAAGATGTTTAAGCAATACTATTTAAAATTATTTAGAAACTCAACGTCCTTATCTCCAATCCAGTAGCTAACCGATAAAAATGTGTACCTAATTTTATTTTATCGATTGATAAACCGTTCGAAAATAAATCTCGTAGCCTAATAACATGTTGGCGTGATAAGAAATCGATTTTACGAAGGGCTACCGTGCGATAACCTCGCATGGGATTCTTCTAATCCCGCTGATAAGGGCGAAACGGCGTGCCGTTACACGTGGGTCGAATTAATTAATCTACGTACAAGACACAAAATCGAGTTAAGTGTTAGTAAGTTATCCTTTACCGTCTGTAGAGACGGGATTACATGGTTGTTATGAATTTCAGGTAGGTATTAAGTGTATCATGTACTCGTACTATGGGAACATCATCAATCAATGTTGAAAGAAAGTATTTTAAAGATAAAGCTGTTTTAGATATGTCGTTATCGTAGAATCTCTACGTTTTATCATTATGTTATGTTGATAAATTCTTAAAAAGATTGCTACATTTTTCACTCTGTGTTGTTATCGTAATTTACTCAAAAGTCTGTATTGATCATATACATAATTTGCAAGAAACAACATACGATTAAAATATATGAAACTTTTTCTAGGCATTATTTCAGCAGGGGGTCTTACTTTTCCGTAAAACACAACAGTTTCAAGTTCTTAATATGTGTTGTTTTTCTTAGAAAAATAATTCTTCTAAAGTTACATTTGGCTGGCGTTAGCTGCCTGGATAGGCTAGTTTGGCGTCGTGATAACTTAACTTTATTTACCGAATTCCCAAAGGAAAGAGGTTATCTATTCGTCACGTATTTTTTTATGTATCTGAGCTAATATAGGCAAAGCTGAAACCGGTCATAGTTCTCAGTTAGTCGCATCTTTACATCATTATTGATGCTTTGACGGTTTGTTATAGATCTAGACGAAAAGTTATCAATTCTAGATAAACATACTACTTACGTACCTACTTCGTTCACGTGTATAGTTAGTTCACGCCAGATGTGAAACATACGTAAGACGTGAATTCCAACAAGGTTTTCTTAGCAGCACACGCACGTAAGTTGACTTAATAAACGGATGAGCGATAGAGGACACAAATGGCCGAGGGTTGGTTAATCCTAAACAATTTACAAAGCAGTCACGATTGCGTGGCTTGTTTTTTACCTTTTCCCAACCATAGCTCTAACCACTCGAGTTGCTGAGTGAAATGGGTAATTTTTTGTCACAAATTACGTATGCAATGCCTGTTTTGTTTTCTGTTATTTCTGTGCGTGTGCATCACCCAGCTTAGCATGTTTGTTTGATTGTATCAACGTTATCGCTGTTGAATATCATATTGTTTCACATACGATAAATTGTGTTTATGTTTATTGATGGCTTGTTTTTTATGTGATGGGCATGCAGTTTAACTCATGTTAAGTTCTCCCTCTACATGGATATGACATATTTAAATTTACTTGAGAATTACCAATAAGATAGGAATTCCTATGCCTGTCCCTGAAGACTTGTTGGAAAATTCGAGTCGTGATTGTGCCATACGGTGTTTTAATTGTTCCGAGAATACTCGGGAGTAGGTATCGAATATCGTATAGAAGCATCATGTCGACCATCATAAGGTCAGACTGACCTTATATAAGTGCTAAAGTAAGTAGCAGCAAGACAGAGCGAGGGGGGAGGAGGGGAGACAAAGAAGGAAGAATACTTGACAATTGACATAATTGAAAACTATAATTGACATAATTGCATTTATTTTAGCATTAATGAAATGAAGTACTTAGGAGTACTTAGTACTTAGAAAGTCCACGACATATTCTTATCCAGGTATTCATGACTCATATTCAACTCGTTTATTTAATAAAAACTAAGTACCTATAATAAGTACGCGTACTGTGTGCGTGCAAAGTTCCTTCCTTGACAATAAATTCACATGAAGTTGTTTCGAGATCCTTAGCAAAGATAAATTCACCCTTGTACAATACCTCGTACTCTAATCAGTTGCTACGCCTAAGAATGTAACACCTTATCAGAATTATTATCGACTCGGCTTAACAAGCGAATATAAATAGCTAATTGCTTAAAACCTCACTTGCTTACTAAACAGCTCTGTTAATTAACATTATTAATTTAGTTAAAGCAAGCAGATAAAGCGTTTTTGTGTGCACTCTATGCTGTTTTTCCAATTTAGAAAAGGAATCGGGAACGTTTTGGAGATAATAGGGTCTCCACAACCGGTGAAGTTATTCTTTGCGTATCTTTACGTATTTATCCTCGTCAAGGGGCGCGGTTTAAAATCCATTCTTAATTCTCATCTTATTAATATAAAAAAAAACCTGTTGAAAATTTCATGCTTCTAAATTCATCGGTTGTTTCCTTGTTGTTTCGCTAAGTGTCGTTCTTGCAAAGCACCATTCCCTTGCTTACCACGGATGTCGTGGGAGGTGACCAGGAGATGGGCAGCAGCGACATCTTATGTAAAATCAATACCTACTGCCGTCATCAACATGCGTGCCAGACGTGGTGTCTATGGGCAAAAACCCTTATGGAGGAGGAGCTGTTCAGCAGTGAACCTTAAAAGGCTGGTGGATGGATGAAAACCCAAAGGTACGTGACTGTGCGTTGTTTTCCACGGAATATAGTGGAACAATAACTTAGTTTTTCACACTTTCTTTCATAAGAGAAAAATAACTTTTTTTTTGTCAACTCATCATTTTCCTACTGAT
Organism: Cecropterus albociliatus; assembly: GCA_018250195.1. Lineage (NCBI taxonomy): Eukaryota > Metazoa > Arthropoda > Insecta > Lepidoptera > Hesperiidae > Cecropterus > Cecropterus albociliatus. Next base: position 801 of record DWND01000005.1, on the reverse strand, counting down.
GGGCACGAGTCTTCTCTCAGAATGAGAGTTTCGGGCAACAGTCCACTGCCCTGGCCAAGTGCATGTTGACAAACTGGCACACCTTTAAGTACCATATTTTTAAGGACTCACAGGTATGTTTGTTTCACGACATTTTGCATCACTGTAAAGCAGATAATTAATTTCTATTACGTACATAATTTTAGAAAAATCACCGGTACGTGCCTGGGGTTCGAACCGCGTACCCTTGATTGAGAGGACAAGTTTCAACCATTCGGTTAAAAACAAATTACTAATTGTTTAACAACGCCAAAGTAATATACATATATCAAGTGGGCTGATTTACTTAACCAATTTAGTGAATATAGAGAAAGGCATACTCTATTTTAAGTTTGTCAAGAATGCACTTAAGCGCATGCAATTCGGTCGTTTAGGTTAAGTGGTGTAGTTAAATGATTTTAAAATGATGGGAACTTGGACAACCGCAATGTTAATGCGGTTCTGTTTGCGTTTGTGACTAAAGCCAACAGTAATTGTGATTGTGAGGAAGATTAATTTCCTTTTATATGAGGAGTCTCTATGTCATGTCATCGGTAACAAGGTTGCGGTAAGAGACTTGTAACAAGACAAGACATGGAAGACTATTCGAGGCGTTCTAGCTTAGTAACTCGTCAGGTATAGTATCATATTTGTTGCCAACCTCAGGCAAGACTGAAGTTGCAGATGTTCATGGGCGGCAATGGCTACTTACCAGCAGATAGAGCATGCTCGTGTTTGCTACTGTACATAATATTTTAGTATCAATTACCATATTTGTTTCTA
>DWND01000004.1:0-19823 GCA_018250195.1 Cecropterus albociliatus | reverse complement strand
ATATTTATTGTAATTGTAATCTTAACTTAATTATATTTTAATTATTAGAGCGTAATTTCTGTCAATGCCGTGTTCATCTGTAATTGTGAGTACACGTGGTGAACCTTTAATAAATAAATGTATACAGGAAAGGCCTTTTCACACAATTAAAAAAGAACCCAGCGACGCCTCACCCTCTTAAACGCCATTAATAATAATATGATAGTAAAAAATATTTATTATATCATACTATTAAATTATACAAATGCCACGATGCGTTACATACTCACGATTATACGATTAAACTTTTCATTTGACTATAGAAATGTCAAGACATATTGGCATTAACAAATTATTATTAAAAATAATGAGTACATCATTTAATTCAAAATTTTGCTTCTCCAGCGATTTTAAAACAATGAATCCAATTAAAAAGGTTTCAGCATAGCAAATGGATGGTATGCATATTCAAACAAAGCCCTACTTTCTATTTGAAAACCGCAAATTGGTTCCGATGAGTGTGATAAGATCCTAATTCATCCGCGCTGAATCGGCTGAACACTCTGCTATGCTAATTCTGCTTTTAGTCCATTTGCGAATGGAAATTAGGTGACGAGGTCGGGTCGTGATAGTTTCATTTGGAGATCTACTTATGCATAACCACATATGGCTAATAGGAGTACTGCAAGGTGCTATTTTTGGCCCTAATTTGTTTGTCGTTAGTAACGACTCGTTACTAATTTTATTCGATTTAAGATACTCATTCGGCAAATGAAAGAAAAAGAGAAAATTAATACTACATTAAGAATCGGCAAAGTAAGAAACAACTTTATTCAGTTATAGATTTAACCTTTTACACAATTAATGCAAACATTATGGGTGTTAAAGGCATAATAAAAACGTAGCACCCGAGACACGCCAAATTTTCCTTATAGCTATCGTCGACAAACTCCATTATAAAAGGAAAAGTAATGGCTGAGGGGTTTGATAAGCATGCTTATGCAAATTCCTATTTCCATAACCCTATAGAAACGTCTAAACGGTGTACCTGACAAAAGGCATTGAGGCTCTTGCGTGTCGAGCGAAAATGATCGTTTCACAGCCGTCCTAACCGAAACATAACAGACAAAGAATACTAGCGACGATAAATCTTCGTGTTGAACACATTTTTTAGCGACAACTACTTTTCAGTGCCGCCCCAAGGTACAACTCAGACGCCACTCCCAAGATGCTTGGGCCACAATTAGGTGCGCTGTGCGTGTCAAATAGTGCTTATGTTCTCATAGACATGTCCATTTTCTTCTTTTACTTTCCTTTTGCTTGAATCAAAGTGAAAAGAGTAATCACCAGGTGGTAGAACCTGCGTAGTTCGAACGGGAAGATACCACCGCCACACCTATTTTTGCGTGAAGCAATTCTTCCGTATCGTTGGAAGGGTGTGGTTGCCGGCTCATTTATATATGAGGCGATCATCTCGGAGCTCAGAAGTAGCACCGCATCTGTTATCGATTTCAGATAGAACTCCTGTTATACATGAAGTTGCTTACAGATATCCATGAGCGGCAGTGACACACTTACCATCAGATGGACTGCATGCTCGTTTGCTACTTCAATCTAATAAAAAAAGACGTAAATAATCTTACAAATATTTTGGTTTGGGCAATTCTACTACGATTAGTAGTTACTAATATAGACTGGACTATATACTACTATAATATATACTGCGCTATTGTAAGAGATTAAATATTAAGTTTAATATTTAATCTCTTACAATAGCGCAGTCTTTTGTATCATTATTCTATTTTTGCAATTAGGCTACAACAAACAAACACTGAAAAAATTGGGATTGGTTAGGTTAGGTTTAAACCTCCAAAAACATGATAGGAAAATATCATACTGTTAATTTATTAATTTCTAACGGTACACTAGAATGTTAGAACATAACTTCTTAGTCGAACAAGCGAGTCCGGAATTCATACACGGGCTTCCAAATGTTCCGAAATGCAAGCATTAAGCTCGTAGTCATAACATTATTTACCCATTATTCTCTTAACTCTTCAAAACCGTTGTGTACTTTTGATCTACTTTCATTTATCGTGACTTCGATAAATCAAATGGAAAGATCATCTTCTTTCTACATTCAACTCAATCGTACCTACTTTATTACTGGCAAAAACAAAGAAACTACTTGCTGTAAGTATTTAATCGTAAGTTTTATCATAAAAGTTATTTGTTGTTGTGGAGTGGCGAAGAAGTTAGATATCTAAGTTGAGCCTCAGTGCCAAGCGGTAGGAATTCTGCGGCGCTCTGTTTTAAAACTTTCCAACAGCTTTTGTTATTGTTTGTTTCCACGTGACCTGGTGTATAAAATGTTAAAGAACCTCCAGGTAAACAGCGAAAGCCCATTAGCATTTCTTCAGTACAGATGCTTCACAAAACACTTTGACTTTTAGAACAGTGGCAATTAAAATTCAGTAGGTCCGTCCATTAAGCAATGTTGGAGAATCTTGTTCTATTATATAAAATACTAGCAGTTACTTGTGACTTTCTTTGCGTGATATTAAAATGGGAATTCGCATTTAGCTTACATCGCATCCAAATATAAAATATGATGTTAAGTGCTATTTTACGACCAACTGGATGACTTATGTCTGGATGGATAATATAACATAGAATGAGTGCAAAAATACCAACTGCTCCTCCTACCTAAAAGCAGACAACATCTCTTAATTAAGATGTCTAAAATAAAATCTCATTCATTTTCTTTGTTTAGCTTTGTCAGCATAAACTTCTGGAGTGCGTACCTGAAACAATGGATTTTTATTTTTAGTCTCTGTTCCAAATAAGATTAGATATTACAAAAGCTTGTAAATATTTATGTTATACATACTAAATCTAAAAAACTTTCATAACTAAAACTTGATGAGTTTTAACAAACGAAAGAAAACATCGACATAACTTTGTACTGGTGGAAAAAAAAATCATACTCTATATTCTTTGAATTATAAATCGACCATTTGGTATTTCAGGCGTTAGATTATTTAATCTGATGCCTGAAAAGAGTATTTTCTTATCAGAATTTTTGAAGCCAGCTGATTAACATATGAGGTAAAAAGATTATTTAATAGAAGTGGCAAAAGCATCTATGACTGACGTCAAATAAAAATGACTGCATGCTTATTTGCTACTTTCGATCTTATAAAAACCTCTCCACATTTTACTAAGTCGTTACGGTACAAGAGCTAAATAAATAATTAAAACTGCAAGAGCAAGATGTGATACTTAATTCGTCTCTTAGTTAACCCATAGTGTAGAGAGACTAGCACTATTTGGGTGTATAGAGGTATAAATATAATACGAAAGAAATGTTCATAAAAACGCATCACATTTTCCTTTGACAAAATTTTGATATACTTTTTTATCATATAATAAACAACACTTTGGTATTTGTTAAATGAACTGTTAGAGTAGGTAATATAAATTTCATCAGAATTATTAAATGAAGCTGATGGCAAGCGAAGATACCACAAACAAGCAGTAAAACAGTTCACGAGTACACGGTAAGCACATAAGGTAGTTGTCTCACCGATGATAGCTAACTAGGACCGAGCCAAAACATTATAAGACATACAAATACAAATCATCAAATGAAATCAAAACGAACACTTAATTTTTTATTTCAAATCAAATTAAAAAGCTTCTTATAACTTATTAACTTCAATATGAATATTATACATGACATAAAAGTACTACACTATATTTTCATTGGCATTGGAGTATGATTACATATTATATGTAATATCACGATAGATATATAAATATTTATAATGTTTAAGTTTCAATTTATTATTGAATTCATTCATAATTATTACACGTACCTTATGTATATTTTACATTTAACTTCTTTCATATTACGAGACCAACTATGGCGGTTCGCCTGGTTAAGGATCCGCCTACGATATTTCACGTTTTCAAGGAATAACTGTCTCATCGTTTACTCTTAAACTCGTTGGCAGTGTGGCACGTAATATCCCAGATACACCCCGAATTACAGTACAACAATAAAATTCACGGAGTACTCATAAAGTTTCTAGTTCAGTGAAAGCTTGTGAATTATCTATGAGTCGTAAAAGAAAGGTCTGTCATCGCATGTTTAATACAGACTTATTGGATACGCTTTTCAGTTTTTCGTTTACATTTGATTTATCCAATATTCATATTGTACAATTTGTGTATGCGATCTGTTTATTGGTTAACAGTCATGTATAAAACCTGCTACTCACGGAGTTAAAAGTTATAAGCATGCGTTATATAGTTCTTTATCTATATACATAAAAGGCTATTCCGATTCACTGACTTATATATCAATACACAGCCGAAACTACTGTACCTAGAACCCTAATATTTGGTACAAGCATTCCTTTCATGGTGTAAGTGAGCGATAAGAAAGGATTTTTAGAAATTCAACACCTAAGGGGTTTAAATACAGGTTAAAGGTTTGTATGTAAGTTCGCCAATTTTGAAGCAGGCTCTGAAACTTAGTATCTGGCTTTATGCAAGGCGTTAGCAATAATGAATGCAAGCAGATACACCAATTTTTTTAATGTCCAACGAAGTGGGCACAGGTCTGCTTGTCTTTCTATATTTCCTTTCTGCCATTTTACTCCACATTAATGTACTTATCCATACATTCGATCCGTTTAAAGTTTAACTCGACCTTGAATAAAGCTTACTACTGTACTTGTGTGACTTACAAGTTATACGCATGCATAATTAATGTCTTCATATAAGCCCGTTCAGTTCGGTTCGGAAACGAGTAGCTACATACATAATTTACCCAGCGATCGATGGCTACGTACATGAGAAATATTATGTATAACTTCGATGTACGATTGTAAATGATGTATTAACTTAAATTCAGACACGTTCGCGGACCCTTAAATGACTACTGCATAGTCGGAAACTTTATGGGAAGTTAATACAATACCGACTGGTCATTGACCCGTGTCTTTCTTTACTAATCTGTATTGAAGTAGCGAAGTGGTGCAAGTGGTCCTAATCGCACTTTACAGAGGCAGTGGGTAATTAAAAACGGTTTGGAGACAACAGACAACGTTTGTTAAGATTACCTTGCCACTATTAAGCCCAAGTGCGCAATGGGGATCATACTAAGCAATAGAAAATCACCACTTTGTTAGTTCCAGGATCCACTATGTGGAGCAGTAGATGTTTAGGTTAGACTAATAGAGGGCCACATGGACCACGGACGAGTACTACTAGTGAGCTCGTGGTCTCCGCAAAGGGAAGTTCCAGACTCTAGACATCTAGACTCTAGAGGTACACCGTGAGGTATTAGCCGGTAAGAGCCCGGCATATCCTCTTAATTACCCTAGTTGCCGGGCGAACCCATAAAGGGTGTTTCCCGTGAAAAAAAGGTTTGTAGAGAGTCACGACCTCCGCTCAAAATTGATTCTAAATTTTTGTAATTATTATTGCAAAATTATCGCATCTATAATCCGTATGTATGTGTGCTAAGAGTAGAATTTTTTACTGATATTTTTCTATCATGATGGTTTTCAAGACGTCGGTAACATATATTTTTATAGATCATAAAATTCATATCACGGCCATGTCACAAAAGAGTAGACAAACTAGTTATCCTATATCCATGTATTGAAGTTATGTACAGATGGTAACTATCGCGTGTTATTCGCCCATTGATACGCTATTTGGTTCTGAAACTTTTATGAATCTTGTTGTTTTCAGTTGCAGATCAATATTTAGTATCGGGTTTTAGTGTTGGCGCCCCAAGGCACGTATTGTTAGAATATTTGAAATTTACGAGAAGGTGATAAAATTTCTTAAAGGTAAGAAGTCTTGATACTCCGGAGTATCTCCCAAACCTTCGGTGTACCTTTTGAAGGTTTACTCACCGTCAAAAAAGGTAGATAGGTGCTATTGGATTTGTATTTTAAATCTCTCAATTAGTATGTGTTTTTATTAAGCAAGCACAAACAAAGAGGTTTTTAAGAAATTCATTTAATTGCCTTATTTTATTTCGACTTTTAGTGCTTCAAATTTTACCTTTTAATGCTTCAAGTAGGTATATATTTTAAGTAAGTGATAAATAAAACTTAATATTTTTTTATGACATAAAATATCTTTGTTTTTATGAAACATTTATAAATTATTAGTTGTAACATTTTTTTTTTAAACTACCGGATCGAAACACGACAGCTATTAGTAAGATCCGGCAAGAAACTCGGCAAGTTTGTCTTTTTTCTTATTATTTTGCTATGCTGTGTTATCTTTGATATTTTATACTTTCCATTGACTCATAGAAAATTCTTCTATAATAAGACATGCCTTTTAAACATTTTAATGAATTTGTAGATAAATAAACAACAACTAAAGAAATTAACGTATAAAGGTAGACTTAATGCTATAAGCATTATCTGCCAGCCAACCGTCAGGCACAAACTTTACATCGAATTATTGTTAAACGTCCAACTGTCTGGTTAGGTTCACTACAGCTGGATCGAGAGCAAATTTCGTGCAGTAACAGAGGTCAAAGCTTCAGTTTTCAACTTCAGTTTGGAGCGCAAACCAGTAATATCAGCCTCAATCCGGACCAAATTGGATTGGACAGCGCCGCACCGACTTTGCATTGGAATAAAATATTTTATTTAGTACTCGTTTCCAGTTTCAGGTACAAATTTTCAATTCTTGTGTCATGGCACTTTTTTCTTGGATTATTTTTGTACTTGAGATGTTGAGTTTTAAGATGGTAAGTAGTTAATGCCGGCCATGGACACCTGAGACCTACTCTTTATTGAGCAAGTTCTATCTGGAATAGATTGTAGGTTCATTGTAAGTTCTAATCACTAAGATGTTCGCCTGATGTGTCAAACGGCATACATGTGGCAGTGGTACTTGCCATCGAGTCCTACCACTGTCCTACCACCTTCCGATCTATAAGAAGAAATATTTAAATAACTGCCACCTTATAAGATGATAAGCTTACTTCTTGTCTTGTACATAAATCTACAACATTAAATTGTATTTCTTTAGGGAACAGGCCTTTTATGCACAGATAGTGTGATATCAATATCAACACCTCGAAATGATTTTTCATAATAATTTATGATCCATAACATTTCATAAGGGCTGCTATACAAAAAGCTGTAATGAATAAAGACAAAGTAAAGTCAAATTGTTAAATTAATTTGATATTATGTACCTGTACATTCGAATTTGACTTTCATAACTATCAAAAATAGAAAAGCCAGCTATAAAATATTCAATGACCACAATGAAATAAAAAATATATAAAATCCAATTACGTATAAAAATCAAATTCGAAACGGAATTATTTACTGCAAGATTCACGTTAGCGTGCCGGCTAGGCATTACCTACTCCGTATATAAATTATGGTCACCAACTTGGTCCATTCTAGAGAATGAAACTTTTGTTCGCATATTTAAGACTCATTGAAATCTTTGTTTTCATAATTTTCTGTAGGTACCCATAATTTAAAATAGGTTATTAAAAACACCAATTCACATTTTAAGCATTACTATCCGCCTAATGCAAAAATATATGTTGTTAGTACTAAAATATACGTATAGTTGTGTAACTTTTGTATGAATAATTTACAGTTGTTTTTAGATTAGCTAGAGTTAGTCTTTAATCTTGACTGATGAAATGTTTTGATTCGTTTATGAGTCCTCATTATTTTGGTATCCATCGCCGACAAGCAGACCACATCAAAAAGGTGCTAAAAGTAACCAGTAAGGTTAAAGGAAAGAGACTTCTCCGCCAATCACCTACGACATAGTGTAACCAAATAGCTTCCCTCACTGGATCAGGTATCAATAAAAAGCGGCAAAAAAAAATAAGATTCTTGTATAAGAGCCGCTAAAGTATTAAATTTATTCGGTTTTTAGTATTTGAAAAGAAGAAATAATACCTCAAAATCATATCCATATCCCAGACTCATATTCCACTACAACCGTTAGAATAAAGATATTCTTTTCATCAACACCAACGCAAAAACGGGGATAATAAAGTAATACGCGTACTTCTATGGTATTAAGCCTCCTTATGTCCTCCCGTATGATGGAGATCGTTATATGGTCCGTAAACCACAACGACAGAGCGGTAGCGACATCTGGGTCACATGTGGACAAAGATTTAACCTAACAAAAGAAACACTATAATACTTAACCTACATATAGTGATTAAAATGTAACCCTTGTACATTTTTCATTAAATTTAAGTAGCAATGCAGTGCATGTGCGTGCGTGCAGTCCGACTGATGGTAAGTACTTACTGCCGCCTACCCATGTAAGCAACTTCTTATATATCAGGGGTTCTATCTGAAGTCGATGGCAGGTGCGTTGCGACTCCCGAGGACTGAGATGATCGCCTCATATATAAGTGAGCCAGCAACCAACACTACCAACGAAACGCAAGAACTGTTTTACATTAGAAATAGGTGTGGCGGTGGTACTTTCACGCTTGAACTAAACTTACCAATAAATATTAATGAATGAATTAAATTATAGAGAGGTCATCTGTAAACAGTTGGTCAATATGGATACTAAATGAGATACACAATTTCAAGTAAAAAGATTGATTGATTATAAATTTCTCCAACGACACAAAAACATTGTCAGGAAAGCAACACGTCTGAGTAATTTTTAGAAGTATACGTCTCAAAGTCGTGTGAAGTCTACCAGACCGCACTTGGCCAGCGTGATCTATGGCGTAAACACTCAAACTGAGACGAAAACCGCGATCATTAACCATGCAATGAGGTAAAAGAGGAACCATTTAATAATATACGTTTACACTTTGTGGGAGTACTACCGTACTATCTGCGATAGATTTTATCGTCCATGAAGATTTGCTATGTCCAAACATAAGCGTCACCTGCGAAAGCAAACCTGAAGTTAGTCGAACATGTCTATCTCTGAGGAATAAGCTGGACTGACACGTATAAGTCAATTGCGGTATCGTGGTTTTCAAACCATAATAAAATAACAGTAACCTTAACTTAGTAACAGTAACCTTACTATATTCTATGTGATTGGTAGGTATACTTTCTAAACTATAACAATTGATTTTAAGCACTTTAAAACTTGTACGTTACAATAATGAAACTACAAAATTATTTAAACGCAATTGAGCCCACCCAATCATACAGCCGTATTCTTTTTTCGATTAAATATTTTTTTATTATTTTGCATGTGGATTCTTTGAGGTATGCACGGAAAGTCATCCACGGCAGCGATTCCTTTAAATAAAATCTTACTATCGAAACTATAATAGAAACATTGATTTTTCTTTTATATATAACTAGCTGCACCACACGGTTTTACCTGCTACTACATCAGAAAAAAGAACAAACATACAAATAACAACAAACGTGATTATATAGCCTATAGCCTTCCACAGTAAATGAACTATTGAACACAAACAAAAACTGTTTAAATTCGAACCAGTAGTTTCTGAGATTAGCGCATTCAAATTTTAATATGTTACGGGTACTCACGATATGCGAGTTTGAATTTCTTTTTGCCGATATTTTTCGCCGTGACCACGATCCATGCAACTGGGTCGAAATATCGGCAAAAATAAATTCAAACACGCATATCGTGAGTACCCGTAATATATTAAAATGAATCAATTCCGTGATAATATCAGCTTAAACTCATACATCACTACTCCTCAGTATTCGGTGTTACGTGTCCGAATATCGTTTGGAAACTGATTAATTGATATTAGCGTTGTCTAGCCAATTGGTACAATATACTCCACAATAAGTAAGCAAACGAACATGTAGTAAAATTGATAGTTGGAAAGTCGTACAGCAAATGAATAGACAATCGGACATCTTGCCCCACTTAAGAGCAAAACACAGAGCTAACCACTACTTATACTGTATAGCACTAACCACAAGAAAGATTTATAGGAAGACCATGAGGATTTTCCGTTAAAATTCGTCATTGAATTTTTTAATTAATCATTCATATCATTATCCAAGCGATAAATAATTTATTTCGCATTTCGCGCTGTGATCAGTCCCTATTTATGAATCCAATTTCGCGTTACGAATGAGAGGCTCATTTTTTAAATCCCTTAAAGCGTAAATAATGATAACACGCTACAGATGATACTCTGGCTCTCTACAGCGAAGATTTAAATAACTGAAATGATTTTTACTTACTTTTCATGATAAAATGCTATTTAACTTAGAGTCGCAAGCGTGAGCGTGTAGTTTATGAAATTTTAATAAGTAATTATCGCATACTTAGAACTTATATTATACTCACTAACTAATACTGTTGTATTATAATTTAGTAGGTCGGTCGTCTGTTGTATTTCTGATGCGTTACGACTTCTAGCGGGGTTTAATGAATATACAATTTAATTATTTTATAGTGGCTTATAGAAGTATCAAGTAAGCTTGAAGACAAGTGGTTTGCTGATGGCAAGTGGTTACTGCTGCCCATGAACGTGTCTAATCAACCCCAGATATGATTAGATTACTGCCTGACATTGGCCATAGATTCGTTGCTACGTTGGACTAAATTAGAATTTCTTGGATAAGTATGCTTCACTTACCACGCCCTTTTAACTAGATTACAGCTACGCTTAACACTTCGTCATTATTAAGAAATAGGTGAAGCGGTGGTGCGTTCTGAGACACACCCCAAAGTTTTAGCACCAAAATTCGTTTGTAAATCGACACCAATAAGCCTCCTGAGTCCGCTTCACAGCACAATATCGGTTGTCAGAATATTAAGCAAACAGAATGTTCCATGAATGAAACTAAGTAGGTACCTCTCATCAACCTCACTCAAAAATTTTATCCTACGTTATATCCAGTGAAGCAAAAACTTGCCCCTTCTATACACCGAAAAACGTGGCGAATCCATTCTGATCTTTATCTCAAGGAAATTACGTTCCCTTTCAACATTCGCGCTTTTTTCCTCTCCGTGTGACACAACGTTGATTAATGCTCCCTTCTAAATCGATTTGTCGTTGTTTGAAGCGTAAATTCGATTATTCGCGTTTCAACGCGATTTTATGAATGCGCACTGTTTCCTTTTTTGTCGATAAAACCCGATTACGACGATTAACCGGCGAACTTATGATGCTTTCTGGATTGGAAATTATGTAATAGAATAGAATACTCTTTATTGCACACTGTAAATATATACAAACATAGCAATGACATACAACGTCGTATAAGTTAGGTACTTTATATAATGTCCCTGTAGTACCGGGACCAGAATAGGGCTACGGTATCTCCTGCCTGTCGTAAGAGGCGTCTAAAAGGGGGCTTCCGGGGTTGCGGGCGGCAACAGTGGGAGCTCGAACTGTCCAGCCAAGTTACCCCGAGAAGGACGGCAGCATGTGTGATAGCAAGCCGTCGTAAATACCTGAAAGCACGGTGAGCGCTGATACTCACCGGGAAAGAGCCAAAAAGGGCATCGCGCTTGGACGACTCCGGTTGCGTTCCGTTGGAGATCCCGGAGTCCCCACACAGCGCTGAGTACGATCACCGGAGGGGTTTTATTGCGGTAAATATCCCACATATCCCGGCGTCGCTCCCACGGCGTCAGGTACCTTTTGAAGGTTTCCCCCTCGAAAAAAGAAAGGTACTTTATACAATAAGTTACGTTTACCAGAGTGAATTAACGAACGAACATGCAGTTCACGATGGCAAGTGGTGACTGCCGTCAACTTCATACAGAACAGAGGTTCTATCTAAAGTCGATTACAGGTGTGTTGGTACTTCCTAGGTTTAAGATGGTCGCCTGTAAATGTGTCGGCAACCACACTCTTAAAGCGTAACGCAAGAAGTGCTTCACGCTAGTGTATAGTAAGTGTTTTTTTTTGTAATATTGAATTAGAAAACGAGTATTCAGTCAGTGGTAACCACTGTCGCCTATAGACATCTGTTTAAACCCAGATAGGAGTCTCTTCTAGGAGGATAGGAGGCCACAGGTGCATCGCTCTCCCTGAGGGCTTAGTTGGAACGCTCCTCCCTCCTGGAATCTCCCTTACCACACCCTTCAATCAAAAAACAGTGGTGATTAACCATGCTGTTATTAGGTAGAAATAGATGTGGCAGTGGTGCTTTCGGAGTCTACATGTTCTGCTAATGGGCTTTATTAAAAAAATCATAAGGATTGTAAATTACGTTCATTCGATTGAAGCCATTCATATAATGTGACAATAAATAATTCTGTTTCCCTTAATACGTAATATCTAACAGTCTCTATGTTGTTTTCTAAATTCTCACAAAGCTCGGACAGACAAAGAAATTTTATATCAATATGTATTTACATGTTTTGCTAAACCTAAACTAACACAATCAATATGTTGTAAAAAAAAAAAACTTTTTACTCTCATTTATTCAGTACAACCTGTATTGGCCTCGCTGTTGGCAACACAAGGCGACTCCATTTATGTCGTTCCTCTGACAGCGCACGTGTTCCTCTGTCCGACACATCCAGACATTCCCGACATTGAATCGGGATGATATTCGTATCTGATAAATAAGAAATAAAAACATTTCTATTTTTTTTACTTTTTTCTGTCCTTAAATTACGTCAATTCAAAACTGTTGTATTATTTTTTCTTTTTCCTTTATAAGAGTAGCAAACGAGCATGCAGTCCACCGGTAGTGGTTACTGCCGCCCATGGACATCTGTAAGCAACTTCATATAGAACAGGGGTTCTATCTGAAGTCAATCACAGTTGCGTTGCTCCTGAAGACTAAGATGGTCGCCTCATATATAAGTGAGCCGGCCACCACACCTTTCCACCGAAACGCAGGAACTGCTTCACGCTAGAAATAGGCGCTAGAATAATGTGGCGGTGGTACTTCCCCGGTCGAACTGCATTGGTTCTACCACCTGGTCAGGTCAGGTCACTTCTTTACGGTTAAGAAAAATATCGTGAGGATGTAGCTAAGAATTCATGATGAACTAGATGAACTGTTTGTTCCTTTGCTACTTTAATTTTATAAAAATAAAAACTCTAAAAAAGTTCTCAGAAGTGTGTGAAGGCGCCTGTTCACTTAGCCAGTGTGGTGGATTATGGCCTAAACTCTCGCATCCTTAGAGAGTTGACGTTATTAAAGTATTACAACCCGCGTGGCGGAGCGGTCACCATGCCGGTCTGACACGCAGTGGGTCCCGGGTTCGATCCCCGGCCAGACAGAAATGTGAATGATGAGTTTAGATTTGAGTGTAGAATAGCTATGAGTGTAGAAAGCGTTTATGTTTATAAAAATATATCTATATTTCTTCTTGCATACTGCACCATTCTTAAGTTGGTGAACCGCCTATATCATGTACATAAAAAATTGATTACTTTGTCCAATTTTGCTTTTATGAACTTATGTAGGAACCAACTTGTTTCGAAAGGTTTACAATTTTGTAAAATTATTTACGCTTTTCGATAGGAGATATTTGAAGGTTTTGTATCAATTTCAAAATTATGTTGTTTACAAATCGCGTTTTGTATTTTTATCTTTTTGCAAGATTGCAATTATTAATGTACGTTTTTTTCTGTTTCAGCTAGTGTGTTGTTTGTTGCGTGTTAGAAAGAGATAACACACCTCTGTAATATATTTGTCTTTATCTTTCATAATGGCAACACAAATTAGGAGGTTCCAGATGTAATTAAAAATTGTTGAATATTTCACTGCGGCGTTGAAATAAAAAGTAGACAGGTAAAAGTATGAGTTTTCATTTTTGCAAATTAATAAATTAGTGTATTTAGAAATTTCAATTACTATTAAACAAAGCTCTTTTAAAATAATAGTCAAAAGTAAAAATCTTAATATCTTTTTAAGAAATATAATGTTAGTTTAAAGTTTTGTTTGATCATAAAATTGTATATCGAAGTAATAGAGTTAGAACTAAATTATTAAAACATTTACTAAATTAACTAATTAATTTCGATTATTAGGAGTGCCCTCTTATGATCTCATAACTTCGAGCGTGTACTAAAATTTGTCAGCATTTGTATTTATTCGATATCTAAGTGGTGTTGTATTTATTAATTCTTACTGTATTTACTTTGTCGAACTTTCTTCGCAAAATTGTTCGGAACGTAGCAGTTTCGGCTATAGGTGCGTTTATAGACAAGCCGATTTCTGGCGAAAGTGATATTACGTCAACGCCCTTGTTAGCTCGTGATGTGTTAGCGCGGATTCTCGGCACTGGTAATCAGCTTCTCTATACGCACCGATTAATGAATTAGTTTTGCTTCGGAAACCATATAATCTCACCCTCCTTTACCACCCATTTATATAGTTTTCGAAGCAAAGTTTAAGGCTTTGAGGTACTTCTTTAATAGTTTTTTTTACATTTAATAAATAATACCCTTATGTGTATATATCATAATTCCTATTAGATTAGTTACATTCAATTGGATTTGTGCAATTTAGATTACGTATATATGAATTAGCGGTTTTAGTTTCTGTTCGTAAATCTATAGAAACGGTTTTTTTTACAGTTGAAAATTGTAAGTAATTCAAAATATATATTGTAGTATTAACTTAGACTGCTATCCACCGATTTTAAAATATTATATCAGTAACAGTTGCTAAAACTGCTGTCTAGTTTTTAGTATCGCATTTTCGTACGACACCAAATATTAACTGTTTTTTTCTTTCGTTTAACTAAATTTAAAAAATTGTGTGTTAACACGTGTGTGCTTTCGGTGTTTCAGTGTCCAACACTACTAAAAGTCATTCTAATAAATAATTATGTCCGGGCATAGAATTAAGTCATGGATATACCCAACATGATGTCGCAACTTTGAAATTTGATGCTTAATCATTAAATTTGTATCTTTCATCATTCAAATTTGATCACTTCAGATCAAAATTTCTAAACAGTTATGATAATAAAATTTACATCTTTACGGTCAGTGTCAAGCCAATAGCTAAACGTATTTCTATCGAGGGAATATTGATGATTTAAATCTATGCATAGGTGTTTCTTGCTTGTGTTGATCAGTAACCAATCGACCAATCAGAGGAGAGTTTATTGAAGCTCTCTGATTGGCTACTTTAATTTCCAGACTTTCAGATTGTTACTTCTTTTCATTGCTTAATCTTTTCTGATTTTCTATAAGTGTTGTTCAAGACAAGCGATAAATACCTAGTATTAGAAATAGAAATTAGGTTTTTTTTTGTAAAGGACCGAGTCGCTTATCCCATAACACTATATAAAACGAAATGTAGAGTACTTATCATCCTAAAACATATAATTATAATTATCTTGTATATTTTGTAAGGTAACATAGAACTACTTAAAACTTGACCATACTCCAAGCGTTAGGTCCTTATGTAATCATGTAATGTAATAAATTACAAAAGATTTATTTATACATAGAGAAAAATAATATATTGAATGCACCTATGTAAAGATAGACTGATATAGATATATCAAATGCTCATATGTAATAGTAGAAATAAAATATTAAACTGTGTGATTTAAACTGCTGTGGTTTTATTTAAATAGTATAGTGTATCATCATCATCATGATAGTCATCATGATCATCATCAGCCTGCATCAGTACACTACTGGACATGGGCCTCTCCCAACGCTCGTCACTGAGCCCAATCTTCGGCTCTCATTCAGTTACTTCACGCCGCCCGGCGCAGTTATACCCTGTACAAGTTAAATTGATCTTTTTGATCTTTTTCTGATCTACATAACCTTGCAATGGCGAAAATATTATTTTCTAATTTAATGATTTTAAAAATTGTAAAAAAATTACAAATATATTAAAAAATACATATAACACAAAAGTCCCTGAAGATTCAAGCGTTATCCGAAAATTTTTAGATTTACTACATAAATATAGAATAGTGGAGACTAATATTTACCTCTCCCATCAATTTAACACTCTCTTCAACCATACCCTCCTCCCCGAGAGCTTCAGCCCGTGCTAGCTTCTGACCAATCTGTTCTGCCAGTTCATGCACAGCATTAGCTTTCTCTGTGACTTCAGCGGACAGTTCCTCTTGAGTTTCCGCGAGACGCTGTTTAGCGGCTGTTGTCCTTCGGTCACAATCAGCTATAAATGCCTCTAAATGTTCTGTAGCCTTTATAACATACAAATATGTTAATGTCCATTTTTAAAATATATTTAAATACTTGAAACTTTTGCAAAGTTGGAATATCATACTATTATAAATCTTACTTGCTGTGGAAATCTGTTAGCAAGTTATAAATGACACTGCCAAATCTTTGGATATTTTCTTGTTGATATCAATAAATATTCAAACAGAGCACAGTTGTACTGCATAAACATAATATGTAATATTATACTTATAAACAACCTTATGGGCTATTTGCATGATAACCATCCTCTTGTCATATGGATAGGATGAATTTCCCCAATAATGATGAATCCTGAATGTCATGCATAAAAAAAACAATAACCCTGTACATAATTGTTTATGATCGTACAAAAAATTATCTATTCCAAATATACAATTTTGACCCTACTATATGACTCAACAATCATGAAAACCTAGTACCAAATTTACCGATTTTATTCCTTTAAACAAACAAAATTCTGTAAAAAAAAACAATATACTCACATCTATGTCATAGAAATAGTCTTTGGTTTTCGATGCTAACTCATAATCCGCTCGTAGGGCCAGATCATGTATTTTGGGACACTCACCTAAGTCCATACGCTGCAATTAAAATGACAACCAAAATGATAGTGGTATTCATACATACTCAAGATATTGCTTGTGTTAAAAAATTGCTGCATATAAATCATTCTTTAAAAAGATTATTCAAAAAACTATATTGTGATCGAAATGTAAATGAGTAAAACTTTTAAAAACTCGAATTTAATAAATAAATAATTTATATCTGTCTGTTCATAGTTGTTAAAAATTAACTCACCAATGTACATCAACACCAAATTTATGAATTTCTACAAAAAAACACTGTTTCATCCTTGTGCAAAACAACATAGCAATGATGACATCACAGGAGAGATAAAATAATATATATATAATATTTTCCCCAATTTAACAAGTTTAAAATATATAAGATATTTACACATCAAAGTAAGCAATAACAAGGACAAGTTTAACCCAAATATAAATAATTTATAATATCCCATTGTATAGTTAATAAATAAAGGCAACCCCATCATAACAAAGTTTAATTGAAAATTGTTGTTTAGAATACATACAAATTACACCAACACTGCTCACCCTGGCGCTGCATCGCCAGCCAGTAAACATATTATAAACCGATATACTTACAAATCTTAGCAGTACACCCCTTCTTTCCTAACTAGGAGTGTCAATCCATATTATAAATAAACCACACCTAAATATCCTATTAACATAGTTCTGCTACAAACACTTGAATGCAAGTTGGTGACAAGAAAATTTGCGAAAGTATTTAACAAAAATGTGTATGTTTTCAAAAAAATCCAAAACTTAATTTACATCAAGTGTTTGGAGCAATAAAAACAACTATTTGTGTAAAAAAATTATGCTTTTCAGGATCTTATTTGATAATCCTTTCAATGTCATTGTTACTCTTGAGATTCACTGGCTTTATCAATGTTTGATAGCATATAATTACCTAGATTTTATTACTCTGGTGTTAAAAAAGCTAGTAAAATAGATGACATCAGAGTATTTCAAATATATGCAATAAAGGAATTTATGTCGTAGAAATGGAACTATTATATGAATGTATCATTGAATTTGGTTTCACATTGTAATTGTTTTACAAATGTTCTGTTTCGAAGTAAAAAATGTACTTTCTTCAACAAGCACTGTTTTCAATTTTTGATAAGACGTGTACAACAATATAAAAAAAAACTGATTTATTATGACATGCATAAATTCTATATTTCACCATACACTAGCCGTGTAAACAGCATGGTACGTACCCAATGTCGATAGAATGAATCAGCGATATTGCTCTCACCCTGCTTAAATTTCTCGAATAATTTTTACAAGTACTCACCAAAGCAGCGTTAGAAACCGATGGACAATTTAAAATTTTAATTAAGCCCGAGTGTTTCGTTAAATTAAAATCCTGCTTAGCAGTAAGGATACAATCAGCTAACTAGAAATGTTTTTATACATACATCTTGGTACTTACAGAACAGCCTAACTCATACAATCTATCCCTCATCTGTTAAGTATTGTGATGAGCAATAAAGACTAGTGTTGGGCATTTTCTGAAAAGCATATTTCACCACAGTTAATGCCACTCCGTTGTAGATTACCGGTGACTACATTATCTTAATGAAAGAATTACAAGATATGACAGTATGAAAGTAACTCATATATATTAGGATACTGAAAACACAAATATAGGTCAACAGGAAACAAGACAATCTGGATAATAAATATTACAGGAAATACGTAATAAAAATCAAAATTCCTAATATATATGGTTAAAGAACTCTCCAATATCCAGCCTCTGAGATGCAAGCAATATAACAATCCCTTTACCATCAACCAACTACCCATCTTGCTCACACGTACCAGCCAAACGCGAGCATAAGCAAGACAAGCAATGGCAATTACTGGAGCCATAAAAGAAGAGAAATCTCAGAGATTAGATTTAATTAAAACCCATACATACCATTATTATTGAGTAAAAATACTTACGGTAGATGATAAGATTTCATGCGGACAGCATTGCAGTAAAAACGATTTGCAAACCGCGTCATCATAAAATTTTACACCGTGCTTGTCTGTTTCGCCTAAAAAGTGGTAATTGACATGAATGTATACATTTCTAATACAATATTTCTAGATTTAGTTTCATGAAATAATAATAGAACAAAATCTTACCATTGCGAGCTGTCCCCATCAGTTGGTCCAACATAGCTCTCATTTGCTCGTGAGCAGACATCGTGAATATCGTGCAGCGTTTAACTTTTCAAACGAGATTAAACAAGCCAAGATGCTTTATTTGCTACAATATTTAAAACATGCTGACTTAAATTATTGCGGCCTATCTAAAATTCGCCAGCAAGGTAATCAAGAAAATGGTTAATGTATTTCTGTCAGCTTAGCATCAGCCAGCAACCAATAATAATTACACAAAAATGGCGGACACAAAAACGGAAGTAGCCACGAACTGAAATCGAGACTTAAATCGAGATATTAATACTTCTTGTGGGAGTCGATGATTCGTTTTAATTTTCTTTAAAATAAAGGGCATCTACAAAACATTTTATAGAGAAAAATCAAATAAATCAAGAAATCAATTAAAAGAATCAGTTGCATTCATTCTAAACAAATTTGTCGTATAAAATGATTATTTTTAAATAAAAAAATGCGAATTTATTAACTAAAAGCAATAGTTAGAACGCAATAATACAAGTATTGTCATATTTCGGATTAAAATTCTACTAAAAAGCATGTGCTTTTTAAATGAGCTTCGAAAATAAATGTCAAATAAGAATACTTGTTGTGTGGATGCAAGACAGAAATCCTAAAAAGTTAAATGTCTTTTTGAGTTTCCAATATTTCAATTGAAAATTGAAAATATAAATATATATTTTAGCAGATGTTTGTTATGCAACGTTATTTTTATATAATCAAAGCATATTACCAAAACTATGTAATTGTATGCTTATTGCTTTTTTAAAACAATAATGTAGATATTTTCGTTACTACATTATTTCAGTTTGTTACTTGTGCAAATTGCAACTTCTAAAACAGACGACATATGGTTATTTTCTACCAAATAGTAGTTTTTACTAGTAACACTAACCCAGTTCATATGTTTCTGGCGTAAAAAGAAG
>DWND01000003.1:0-20086 GCA_018250195.1 Cecropterus albociliatus | reverse complement strand
GTGCGTCAAATTTTAGTTTTTCGGGATACACCCCCGTTTTTTTTTTTAAACCTTCGAGTTGCTATCCCGGGCAGCACATTTAGGGGATGGCTCAATATTTATAATATTAAACGAATTTTTATATTTCATTAACCTCATTTTAATCATATTTAGTTGAGTTGCCAATTTTTTGCCAGATTTTGTTGGTCTTTCCACAAATAATCATGAAAATCTTCAAAAGTCATGTTTTTAAAGTTGTTGTGAGTGAGAATTAACGTCATAACTGCACATTTACTCCGTTCCTCTTAGGGAGGACGGGAGGATAAAATATAGAAATGCGGGAAATCTCCTCTTTTTAGATACCATCTGGCAACCCTAATCGAGTGAGAGAACATGCAATTTATCTGATGATAGTCACTTCCGCCAATGGAAAGGAGCTTGATATGGGCTATTTTTCGCCCATCACGCACTTCAAAACAAAAGTTTTGATATCTGACTATTATTTAATGCTTCATTATACTTAAACGTGTGTATTTTTATATATTTTTTATCACATTATAATAGCAAACGAGCATGCAATCCACCTGATGGGAACTAACCACTGCCGCCCATGAACATCTGTAAGCAACTTCTTTTAGAACAGGGGCAACTGCCGCCCCTGGTTCATTTAATTTAGAAGTCGATCACATATGTGTTGCTACTCCCGAGGACTGAGATGGTCGCGTCATAAATAAGTGAGCTGGCAACCACACCATTCCAACGAAACGCAAGAACTGCTTCACTGCAGAATAATTTTTAATCAGAAATGATTGCTAAGAAAAAGAGTATAAAGCTCTTTTTGTACATTTTATTTGGTTTTTGATGTTTGAATTTTTTTAAACAAAATGTTCCACGAACTAAAATAATAATAATAAGACACCAGATACAAAAAATAATTATAGGATCAAATCGTGCCTAATTGTAGGCTCTAGCGTTAAAACTAATAATTAAAAGTGAAAGTAGTATACACCACGCTAGTGTCAACGTATCAAATCCGTCATTACCGTATCTCACTCCACCGACTAAATTAGTACCTAATCTCACTTGATAGTTCAGTAGCGTCTCAGCGGTTAGTAATTAAGCCAATTAAAGAGCATCGGAGCAGCGTGCGTGAATAGTCGTATCATAATAACGTTTAATCAATTTGATCGCTGGAGGTCGACGACACTGGCTTGTTCTCGCTTATTAGTATGTTGGACACACCGATAGATAAGTATCATAAGCGATCGGCACATTCATATTTTTATTGAGCTACCGTTTATAGCTGCACGCGGTGTTTGTTATCTACAACACTTTACTTTCAGTCTCACGATGGTCATGATCTGGAATAATACCACGGTTGAGCCGTTCTTCGATGTGGGTGATGGAATGATAATTCAGTGTAATAGCTTTACTTTATTATATAAGCGAAAGTTTGTAATGTTTTTTATTTTATTTTTTATAAACGTGAAATAGCAAACGAGCAAAAAGCCCACCTGATGGTAAGTGGTTACTGCTGCCCATGGACATATGTAAGGAACTTGATATAGAACAAGGATTCTATCTGAAGTCGACCACAGATGCGTTGCTACTCCCGAGGACTGAGATGGTCGCCTCATAAAAGTGAGCCGGCATCCACACCCTTCCAACGAAACGCAAGAATTGCTTCGCGCTAGAAATAGGAGTGGCGGTGGTACCTCCCTGGTCTAACTACATTGGTTCTACCACCTTTACTACTACATCCATATATTTAAGAAATAGAAAGCAATTAGGAATTAGGGAGGTAGATTGGATAATGAGGGTTAAGTGATTAAAACATGATAATCATTGTCCTTATAGTAATTTATTGCAGACACAAACTTTTCAGTCCAGTGACCCCGCCGAACTGAATAATGGTGTACGGCCCACGTGTTACAAAATAAAAATACCTAACCGCATATTTACACTAGAAAACTTACAATAAAATAAATAACCAATTTCTCCTAATAACCGAGTACGGAAAATTACAACTAATTTTATTATTACAAATAAACAAAACTTTTTAAAACTTGTAATGTTGTATTTAAACATACGAGATCATTGTTTTACGTTTAAAATACATGACGAAGAATACGACACTGTATGAACACAGCTGGTGTGATTATTTCACAAACACCCAACAAATTGTAAAATAAATATTTTGAATATTTAATAGAGAAAAGAAGCACATCCTATGCGTCATTTATACTGTCTTACTGTACTATTATTTCTTTACAAATTCTTATTCTAGTTTGGCAATTAGCACATTTTAGTAACTTTTCGGAAGCATTGCGATAGAAACTTAAGGTGTAGCGCACTTTGTGGTTTATCCCGTTCGAGTGTCTAACAGTTAAACACAGGCATGATATTAAAAACGAATTATTTGGAGTTCATTTGTCATTCGTGATCCAAGATATTTGAGTTCATTTGATATTCGTGTTCCAAGATATGTGAATTCATTTGTCATTCGTGATCCAAGATATTTGAGTTAATTTGTCATTTGTAATCCAAGATCTTTATGTATTTTTTTATTTATAGTCCAGTTAAACTCGTGCCATAGCTTAAGGATATCAAGCCCCCTAGCTATCCCCCTTGTGTTTCACTCTAGGGACAAAATTGAAGAAAATGCCATTTTAAACTCAATTATATCTGGAAATATACCACTTAACATTTCACTACTGAACAGCTTTTCTATTTTAATTTATCTATCGATTGTCACGTATCTTATCACTGGCCGCCGTGGTTAGTATATTTTCAAAATTGCGGACTATATATGCGAATTAGGTTCGAAATCTATATAGACAAATACCGCAGAGCGCACTATTCCTTAAAAATCTGAAAACAACTAGTGGTACCATAAGAAGTGCTTCCTTCTCCATTAAAAACAACAACCAACAATTGCAGATTGCACAAGTCATTTTAAATTTCACAAGTAATACGAAAAAAACACATATAATTATAAGATAAGTAGAAACAGCGGCAAACCTTATTCATATCATACATTCATGACAGATTTCTGGACCATTAGTCAAAGAGAACAAAGTTAGTTTGAAGTAGCAAATGAGCTCGCAGTCCTCTCAGGTGGTAAATACTCACTGTGGCTCATGGAATTGTATTAAATCCAAATATACTGATAAAAATTAAATTCCCACTTGTCTTTCCATCACATCGCATAAAACAGTTGGGATGGCTGAAAATAAGTTATAGAAATTTATATAAATTTAGGAGTTTGCCTGATTTTCAAATGGAATTAAATATATAGATATAGTCCGTATATAGGGGTAACATTTAGTAGTTAGTATTTCTTCAAAATTTATCAACTCTGTCAAAAGTTTATTTAAAATTATATATTATTATATATATAACTATATATTAAATTTACCTTGTTAAATGGTCCAGAATCCTGCCTACGTTGTGAATATTAAAGGGTACATCCCATAGTTTTAATCAGCAGTAAATATAAATCAGTTACAGTATAAGTATATATAATTTCTTAATTAAGCTGAAAATTAGAAGTTAAATCTTTTACACAAAATTCTTGTATGATCAATCTAATGGAAATGCTAAATAGCTAAATTAAAAATGACACTGTCAAAATCACTGTGATTCAGGCTAAAATTTCATTTGATCAAAGTAGTGATTTATATGAAGATTTTTCGTTTACTTCGTCTTTGGAATTAACGAAATGTACTTATTTATTCATAACGGTCAAGGAAAACATCGCGAGGAAACCTACACGCCTAAGAGTTCTCAAAGGTGAGTGAAGTCTACCAATTTGCACTTGGCCAGCGCGTTAGACTATGGCCTGAAACTCTCCATTTGAGAGAAGACCTGTGCCCAGCATTGAGGCAACTATGGGTTGACAACCTATCATTTATTTATTATGCAATTGTTCGTGGTTGCAACCCTCTTTAAGGCCCTTTACTAGGCTCTTTGCTAGGTACCCTACAAGCTACGGAAGATTTGGAAAATAACGCTGGGTTAACATTGAAGCAAGAGATTAACATTGGAGATACCTTATTATTGATATTCTGGGTATGGCAATCTATTTCAAGTTTAGCAACAGCCATAACTTCTAATTTTTTAAGCTATTGTGTTTGATGTTACCCATTAACAAATATATAACCAAATTCAAATCTTCGACTTTACTGTAATCTACAATGTTATCCCAACTGATAATACAACGCTGTTCAAAGCGAATCCGGTGGAGTTTGATAATCTATATATAATAGGCATAGACAAAACATTCCCATTAATTTGGTTATCAACAATTATTTTTGTTGAATATTGACGGGTTATCAATTATGAATTTTTCAATTGATTATATTTGAATGAACGAATAAATAATCATCTCTAAATATTATTGACGAAGAAACAAGGTGAATAAGGTTAACTTCTTCATAAAAAATAGACATTCAATTAGCATTTCCAATAAATTGAACTAACTCTGAAAAGGTATAAATTTTTGCATTTTTTATAGATAGCACTTATAATATTTTTATTGCTTTAACAGTGACTATTCATTTCAATACCATAATAATGTATATTATCTCAATAGTTAGTATCTCACAACAAATTAGGAAGAACATAATTGATTTCTTGAGACAAACAATATTAGGGCATCTACACACAGACGACCAGAATCACTTTTGACTTAAGAAGACTTCGTTAAGGATGAATTATTTTTTCGGATGATCACATTTTTACATTTTAGTTACAAGTCTTTAACTACAATATCGCTGAAATGTCATTAATATTACCGACAGTAGTTTCTTCTAACCAAACCAATCTGAAAAACAGAAATGGCTAAAAATTAAAAACAACTAATTCACGAAATGCAATTCGTTCAACATCCCGGCCGACTATACAGCTTCACTAAATTAGTCGATAACTTAAGTCGGCTGCATGCAAATGCCCTTAGTTTAAGTCCAGGTCAGAAGTATAAACAAATATAAGTAATTGACCTCGACACTTTACTTTTATAATTTGTTTGACCTTTTGGGAAGCTTGGTGCAGCATTGTTTGCCCAAAACATTGACCACACCCCTAATTTTGACTCAAGACTAATTGGGGTAAAATTTGAGCTAGTTTGAAACGGCACTACGGACATTGTGGGTTGCTTAGGCTTTATTTTTTTTTAATTGAAGGAGTTGTTTGATTTTGCCAATTATAAAAATGTGGCAGCCTGCAATTTCATTTATATAGTTTCACCCAGCACCTATTTTACCTCAACTTATTTATAGTACAAAATATTTTTGATATTTAGTAAAAAATACTAAAGTGAACCAAGACTTATTAATAATCCCTTTTACTGCTAAGATCAAGACACGAATTTCTTATCGCTCATTTATAATGTTACCCGTTTTCGAAATATACCAAAAAGTATAAATATAATTTTCAATCAAGTTTTTGTACCAATTATGTTAATAATTTTTATAAAAAAAATAAACACGCGTCTAATGCTAATATGGATAAGTTATATCAAAAGAAAAAATATTTTACACATTCATAGACAAAGTAACCGGATAGACTTGTACATACTTTACAGATAAAATTTAATTGGCTATACAGGGTGATAATTAAAATGAAACTTCTTTAGAATCATGATTTGAAACTCGAGGGAAACGAACATGCGTTACGAAAGCAGTTGTAGACGTTACAACTAGATGGCGCTGTACCCCTCTCTGAATCATGCTAACTTTACTTCATAGCTTGTATAAGAGCTAAAGTTTGGTACGTGCGAAATAATTACTATAAAGTTTCATTTTTGCTATGCCTTTTAAATGTACGTGGATAGAAAAATTCGAAAAAATAACGGCCTACTGAAACAATTTTTACTAAAACAATATCTGGCAATTAGATTTCGAAACAATCTTACTTCCTAGCCGGAACTCCCTAAAAGAACACTTTCATCCCCGGCCAAGAACGACTAGCCGGAAACGATTGTCTTCTTTTTAGAGAGTGAGTCACTTATATATATTTTTATTATATGATAATATTAATAAACGACAAATTAACCCATATATGCCCATTGATTCGAAAACGAAACAAGAAGTAGTACTTTCTTCGAAGCATCGTAAATCGTTAGTTAGCGCCTTAAATGTAAAAACAACGCCATCTATCGCAAGGCTACGTAAGTAGGTCCTATTTACTACAAATATTTCTGAGCAGCGTTGACAGTTGATTCAAATAATAAGCAGTGCAATTTGTTTGGTGTTTTACGTCGCGTAAACATTATGTCGTCTACGAGGAAACGGTAAGTAACTATTGAAATGAGTAAAGCTTTGTAATTTTTACAGGTTTGTAGTAAATTTGAGTAAATTAGAAACTTATTCGTGTATTTAGAATGAGAAAATAATAATTTATAAATACCTATACCGTCTTTATAACTTTCGTGTTTCGAAAACGATACGTTGGGCAAATATACAACTGAGACTTGCACTAAATCTGTTTTTTTTTTTTTTAGGCGGCACGTCTACTTATCGACGAATGAAATCGTTGATTTGATCAACGATTTAGCTTCGGATGATGAAGTGACAGCAGCAGATATATACATCGACCCTCCAGGTAATGGAATTGTATCAGATTCGGACTCGGGGGACGAAACAAATGTAACTTTTGAAAATTTTTCGCGTCGTCAACTTTTGGCACCTGCTGAGTTGACACTAACTGGCACAAATATCAGTGATGGCAGCGAATCTGAAAAAGAAGTTTCAAACCCAAGCACGTCAAACCAGTCACAGTCTCCATCAACCCGTAAGCGGGGTCGGCCATCGCGATCTATAGATGATCCTCCGTTTTTACCTCCAGCGCCGTCTCCAGCACCAACTCTACCGCCTAAAGCAGCCCGAAAATGGCTGAAGCGAGACTTACCCCGGCATCACGATGAATGGATCGCACCATTGCCAAGATCAGTACTTACTTTGTCTGATGCTTCAGATCCTGTCGATTTCTTTGAATTGTTTTTTAGCCACGAAGTTATCATGCACATTGTCCGTCACTCTGTTATTTATGCAGTACAAAAAGGAAACCCAGGATTCACCCTCTCTGATAGTGACATTTATTGTTTCTTTGGTATTCTAATATTGACTGGATATTCTCCACTGCCGCGACGTCGGATGTATTGGGAAAGTAACGAAGATACACACAATATCTTGGTGGCAAAATCCATGCGGAGAAACCGATTCGAAGAAATTCTTCGATATTTTCATGTAGCTGATAACACCAACCTGTGCCCTAATGACAAAATGGCTAAAGTCCGCCCTCTTTTTGACTTACTAAATAAGAAGTTCCTGCAATATGCTGTAATGGAAAAGGACATAAGCATAGACGAATCTATGATTCCTTACTATGGTAGACACGGTTGTAAGCAGCACATCAGGGGTAAGCCTATTAGATTTGGCTTCAAGACATGGATTGCGGCCTTGCGCTTAGGATATTGCTTATACGCCGACCCGTATCAAGGGCGCTATGAAACATATAGTACTAGGTTAGGACAATATGTTGTGCAAAAATTAATGACTGAGATTCAGAGTGTCTACGAAGAAACAAGGTTCTCAGTTTTCATCGACAACTTCTTCACAGGATTACCGCTAATAACAACAATGAAGGAAAGAAATATATTAGTGACGGGTACAGTTCGTGGTAATCGTACTGAGAAGTGTCCTTTGAAAGACGACAAGTTATGCAAAAAGGAACAGCGAGGTTACCATGATAGTCGGCTTGATATAAACAGCGGCATTTGTGCAGTTCGCTGGAATGATAACAGCGTAGTGACTCTGTTATCAAGTGAATATGGTGTGGAGCCCATACGAACTGCAAGAAGATACTCAGCTGCACAAAAACAAAGAATAAATGTGCCACAACCCAACGTTGTATACCAATACAATCGTTTTATGGGAGGAATAGACCGATTAGATGCAAATATTGGTACCTACCGAATAGCAATGAGGGGCAAAAAGTGGTATATTCCTTTACTTTTCTGGTTGGTAGACGTTGCGGTCAACAATGCTACCCTACTGGCTCGCAATTACTGCAACGACGTAGATACCCTCGAGTTTCGTCGTAGCATTGCCCGAACCTTACTTCAAAAGTATGGAAATGATAAGCAGCGTCCGGGACCTAGCAAACGTGTATGTACGAATGTGCCTACCTCAGTACGAAAGCATAATGCCGAGCACATGATCGGCAGGGCACCTAGTCGCCTGCGATGTGCCTATTGCAAAAGCCTAACAGTCACTTACTGTCAAAAATGCGAAGTAAATCTACATTCTAAATGTTTCTCTTTATTTCATTCCTAATTTTTTTAATAAAACTTCATGTAAATGTCAAATAAATAATAAATAAGCTCATTGTAACATATGTGTTTTAACTACCTATAAAATCTGTAGGATATTTGCCCGTTGTTTCGTTTTCGAACACCTCTAAAATACCTACTAAGTCAAAATATTTTTTACAAAAATTAGTCAATACTAATATAAAGGTCTGTCAACATAAACATATCTCAAAATTACTGAAATCAGAATTATAAAATAGTTCTGGGCATATATGGGTTAAGAAAAAAAGGCTAGTTTTTCTGGAAATACACTCACACTAAGCTAATTCTAAGATGAATCAATTCTTTAATGTAATGTCTATTGATTCAACATCCATCTAAGCATACTTAAAAAATCACCCTGTATGATAATACCAATAATAGTTGTTTAAGATTTATTTAACTAATGTTATCTCAGAAAACGTGCCTTGCATTAGAAGTATATTTGGTTACTTTGTTTAATTGGAAACAATTTGTTATGACTCGTACTATAAACGTGTATTTTGAGTTATCACGTGAACCAATTTTATCACTAACATAAATATCTCGAATACGTCAATCATATATCAGTTTTATGTATGTCAAAATAGCGTAGAAACATTGTCAAATTAAAATAATATAAAAAAAAACCGCCAATCATGGTGCGGAAAAGAATTGCCTATTAAAATAACTAATCTATATTTATTAAGTGTAACAATGAAAAACGAAAATAAATTAAAATAAGCCTAAACTATAAGTATATTGATTATAATTTAAAAGGAAAATAAAGAAGAATATATATCTTCAATGGAAGCGACGACGAAAAGAGGTAAAAACCGTAGTAATGGTGGGTACATAGTAATTTTAATGATTGCAACACTTCCAAGTACACTCGTCATAATGTTCACATAATAATTTAATATGAGATACTATTTTGAAGTAAGTTTCGAGAAAATTGATGTTATGTGAAATTCGTTTTCTAGTATCGCATAGTAAATTGAGAGAAACGATATTTTTAAACTAGATTTTTAATAAGTTTAGATTAAGTTACTGACTGACTAAAATCATAAGGTGCACAATTTCTTAAGCTTTGCGAAGCCATAAAAAAAAAACTTTTTGAGATACCGATTTTGCGCTTCAGACGGCAGTATTGGTCAAATAAAATTATTGTGTTATTTATTATAACGAGTAATAGTGAGTAAGAACACACTAGAACGAGTAGGAACGGTTTTTAGGGGGTACCCGCCTCGGCAGAAAACAAAACTAGAGCCGATCGATCAGGTTGTCAGTTATGTTCACTGTGCCGTGCCCTGAGCAACTTTTGAAGATGGTCTAATTCTTTGTGATTCGACTCAAGCACCACCTATAATGCTTTCTACACTCATAGCCCCACAGTAGGATTTTCTCCTGTATTGTGGGTGTTTTGGATACACACAAAGACGAATACACAAGCACCCAAACCCAGAACGGAAACCTAAACACATCATTCAGATGTCTGTCAGGCAGGGAATCGAACCCGGAACCCACTGCGCGTCAGACCGGTATGGTGACCGCTCCGCCACACGGGTCGTCAAACAACCACTACACCTATTTCTGCCTAAGCAGTGTAAACCGCTGCTGGCACAGAAAACAGCACATTATCAAACACATCGCAAAAAAAAAATTACATTTATGTTCATTTTAGAAATATGTACTTAGAATAATTATAATAACTGTTTTAGCTATGATATAGAAAAACGCTAAATCAAAAATTAATAAAAAGTATAAATTCTTGTATATTTCGTATAAGATTTAGTCTCAATATTATTGAACTCCTTTCCTTCGTTATTTTGCAAACATTTCTGACGAGTTTACGATGGAAATTTCATTCAATATCATTTATATCTTATATAGAAAAGAAAAGCAGATATAAGCGGGGTACCTATACCGAAATGCCCTTAAAAATTTGACTAAAATACTCATTACACCCTCGTCACACAACAGATTTCGTATGGGAATAATACAGTAGGATTAATGGCACGTATTAGGCACTTTTACATGTACAGACACTGAACGTATCAGACACAAGCCGTGTCAGACATTTTTTTTTCTATACAATATTTCGACAGGCCCGTGTCTGCGCGGTTATTTTAAGTTAGATATACGTTATTATACATGGTATAGAAAAAAAAGTCTGTCACAAAATGTGTCTGACACGCTCTCTGTCTGTAGATATAAATGAACCCTTAATGTGTTTTAAGTATCAGCGAGTCATTTTGAATGACATATGATTATATTAAAAACACTGACGACAGGGATTTGAGAACCATTAATCGAAAAATCGATTTTATGGAGCAAAAGTGTCGATAGTAAGCGATGAATCGATCTCAAATACCCGAAAATCATTTTTTTAATTTTGATTACATACTTTTGTGATCATCTTTTGTTTTTTTTTATGTCCAACTTATATCTAGTTAACACGGATGACGGGTATCTGTTTTCATCAATATATCCTGAGAGCTGATCGATTTAAACGGATCGATTTCAATATTAATCTGTTTCGAGAATAATGGCCTTATATACGCCGAATAGCGAACGAGAATTTTATATACAGAAATGTCAACCAAAATAAAAACATGCAGTTTGCTACTGTTAGTTATAAAATGTATAAAATTATGCATTCAATTAAACTAATGACCTGCAATATTAGTTCCAGTAATCAGAATGTAATTATGTCACTACAATTTTGAAATATTTCATATTTATTAAACAGATATGTTTGTTATAGAACTAATGCCGTTATTGTACAGTATGTTACATTTTATACATAGAATGAGATTGCTGTTGAGGGCGCCACTACTGCGCATGCCGGTACTTTTAAACTAGGAACATTTACGCCGGTGGCGCCATCTACAGAGTTTCGGGTCGGTGACACCGTTGACTTTAAAAACAGTTGCAATACATGAATATTCTCAGTAATAAGTCCATAGGGGTCTTTAAAACAAGGCTCCCAAAGACAGATTAGGAAACCGAATAAAAACTCTCACGTTAAATATTACAAATCTTAAACTAGGTAAGTACGTCACTTGAAATAAACCACTTAGATACAAAAATGACAATATTATAGACAAAAATCTGTTGCATGACTCACATTAATTTGTTTAACTGTACGTAAAATGCTTTCTATCCTCCTCCGAAAATGTACACACACTTGGTCCTGTATTTACACATTAGAATTCAAATTTAACTAATTATTTACAACGCGACGACTCGCGGACACCCATCGAATCTAGGAAAAATACTTAGTAAACTGTTGCCCTTACAACTAAGGAACCCTGACGATACAAAGTAAGACAATAGAAAAAAAGTCTAAATTTTTTCGTGATACGAGACGTCTGCAGTTTTAATGTCTGTTACATTTAGTGAAGTTTTACACGAGATTTATTTACATATAATTGGATGTTGCGGCAACATTTAGTCTTTGAACGTATGAAGTGTCCGTCGAGTCTTACGTATACAGCGCTACGCCTCCGTGGCGACGGGTTCGCGAGCGTGGTGGATCTTCACGTGCTTGTTGTGGTTCGATTTGTTGCTAGATGTCTTCCCGCATATATTGCAAGAGAACGGCCGAGCGCCGCTGTGAACCTTCATGTGCTCAGAGAGGTAGTAGTTCCTGTGAAACGACTTACCGCACTCGGGCACCTTGCAGACGTACTTCTTTGCGGTTTCGTGTTCTCTGACGTGCCGCTGGCAGTTGTACTTGCGGATGAACTGGCAGCCGCAGTACTTGCACGTGTAGGGCTTGACGGACTTGTGGGCGTTCATGTGGGATATGTACTCCGTTTGGCGGATGAACGCGCCCTTGCAAAGGTTGCACTTGAAGGGTTTCGCGGAGCGGCTGGCGTGGGTCCAGCGGTGGAGCTTCAGGTTCCACTTGGTGGTGAACGCCTTGTTGCACACGATGCACACGAACGGCCGCTTGCCGCTGTGCGTCTGAATGTGCGCGCGTAAATTCGTTCGCAGATATAACTGGAATGTTTTATGGATATTTTGAATGTGGCGGTTTCACAATAACAGTTATTTTAATACATTTATATAGCATGAAGGATGTGGTGAAACGCTTGTATGAGAAATTTCAATCCAGTTCCATAAAAAACAAGTTACAGGCCTCGGTTCTATTTAAATTTTACTTCGAGATCAGAATAGTTGTTCAAAATAAAGGTCTTACATGTGTAGAATCTCAAAAGTAAAGAAATCCTTTATGTGGTGATACAAATCCCTTATATTTCGCTACATTATTGTGATGGTGATTTAAATAATAGATCCTAGTATGGTAATAAATTCTTCTTGATATGTAATAACGTTTATTTATTGTAAGTACACTCTTAACCTAACACATACCTGCTTACACAGCTTAAACAGGACATGGTACATTGTAGATCTTACTGCGCGCTTGCTCAGACAAATATTTTATTTTTATCAGATTGCAAGTAGCAAACCACTTACCATCACGTGGAAACAGTGCACCTGATAGTAAATGGTTAGTGCCGTCAATGCACATTTGTAAATAACTTCATATAGAAAAGAGGTTCTATTAGACGTCGACCACAAATGCGTTGCTATTCCCGAGGACTGAGATATAAGTGAGTAAGCGACGATGCGTGCACGCACTTGTCACTGCAGTGCAGGCACGCTTTGGGGCGCTCGTCGTATATTTATATTGTAAGTACACTGACCTGCTTACAAACGGGGCACGGCACATTGTCGACCTTGCCCCGCGCCCGCTCGGACAGGTAATACGCGTTGTGCGTCCGCCGCACGTGGCGGGTGAGCGACGCCGCGTGCACGAACTTGTCGCTGCAGTGCAGGCACGCCTTGGGCCGCTCCTCGTGCGTCTCCTTGTGCCAGAGGAGCTTCGCCCGCGAGTGGAACACCGCGCTGCAGTGGCACACGTAGTCGCGCACCTTCGCCTTCTTCTGGAAGTGGTGGCGGTCCCTGCGGTGTGTGTAATACTAGTTATTTCATGATTATTCAGTGTGGGAATTATATGAACTATACAAAACACTGCAACAGAATTTCTAAGGTCCTGTTTTCCCAATATACAGATATCAAATGGCAAATAATGAACTAAGCTTAGACAATAAAATAATCTTTTATTCAATAATTACATTATTATGCACTGGCTACTTTGTTTCTATCAATAAGTACCGAATCATTAAACGTGAGATTTTACTAAGGTAAGTTACAACTATAATTAAATATTCATAAAAATCTATAAAAATGAATCCCTATTTCCCTTCGCCGCGACATCAGGCGTGAACTGCTAGACCGATATCGCTAATTCTTTTATTGTTGTGTTTGTAATTGTCAGGAGAAGATTCTTATAAATGGGAAAAATCACCGTTAAAGGAGGACAAAGTCAATCAGTTCAGCTAGTATTATATAAAAATTGTTTTTTTTTTTTTCGAAAATGAATTCGCCTTGGAACAATGTCAATATGATTCTTCATTTCATCTCACATGACAGTTACTGTGTAACAGACCGGATTAATATGCCACTTAGAAAGTTGCATGGCAATGATCACTTACATAGCATCTTGCCTTTAATATAGAAAATCAAAGCCTTACATTACACTAAACAAGACGATTGTTTGCCTAGATGTCGTTCACTTTGTGAATTAACTATGGAACTATATTATTTCGCTGTTCGATACCATTTTATCTTCTACATAATCAGAACAGAATAAAGTCTCCAATCACCTGTGTTGCACCATATTGGAGTACCGTCGGAACGCGTCGTCGCAATGCGTGCATTTAAACGGCGCCCGGCCGGTGTGCACGTTGTAGTGCTCCGACAGCTTGTGCCGCGTCATGAACCGCTTCTCGCACACGTCGCATCTGGGGATGAGTTTGTACTGTTATGTTGTTGGTCGTATTGTTGGTACCCGAAATGGGTGCGTCAAAATATGCGTCGCCTAAAGCATTGTGGTCGTGGAGTTTATACTCGGAAGTGTCTGCACAAAAAAATGTTACAAATAAATCAGCTACATAAAATTAAGTGTGGTCCTAAAAGAATAAAAATGAAATGTGCCATACGACAGAAAGAAAAATGCTTAAAAAAGAGGTCTACAATAGGGAAAATGTGTTACAAAAAGGAAAATGTTGTAAAAAAGAAAGTGCTATAAAAAGTAAAATACGCTACAATTAGGATAAAGTGCTACATTGATAGACTAGTTTGCTCTAGCAATGGATCAAACATTACAAAGAGGTAGTAATACACTAAAAAAAAGGTACAAAAAACTTAATGTATGAGGTAGCAACCTCTGAACGTATTAGGGGAGTGAATGTCCAATGGACTTCAAAAGGCTGATGGATGGTACAACAGCAAGAAAACATACAAGACACAACACAATAATGAGATCACCAACGAGTTCAACCAACCGACTCACTTGTAATTCTTTATCCCGAGGTGTATCTTCATGTGCAACGCCAGATTCGCCCGTTTGAAGAAGCACTTCCCACACGTCATGCATTCCAGGGGGTGTATCTTGAGGTGCGCGTGGAACGCCGCATCGTTCAGCTGGTCCACCTTGCACGTGGGGCACACGAAGTCCTTCCGTCTCCGTTTCGTCTCCTGCTTGATGAGACCCTCGATTGGCGGCTTGGAGTCAGTCATCGCGTCGTACACTTGGAGCATGGTCGACGCCAAATCCGGCTTCGAGTCGCCCAACGCCACCGTCAGCGCCATAGTACCTGTAACATCAATGTTCCAATTATAAAATTAATGATCTAATCACGATTACAGTATTATGTAAATTTGTATACTATGTAATAAAAAAATATTTATACCAATTTTTTGTAACTGACTCACAGCGATTCTAAATGTTGAAAAAATCTTTTTTTTTTATATAAGAGAAGTAGTAAAGATGCATTCAAGCCCTCTGAAGTTAAGTGGTCACTGCCTCATAGGAATGTTTTGATCAAAACCCTGACCACATTCTTAAAATGCCATCTTTAGTCAGAAAAGTGGCAGTGAGCGACCGGAGTCGAGCCACATGGATTCTTCCAGCACACTAGTATTCGAATATGAGGTCACTTACTATCCAGCACACCGTCATCGGTCTTCTCCTCTTTCTTAATGGCGCGCGCGGTGACCATCCTGCTGTACGTGGTCTTCCCGCTGGAGCAGGCTGGCGGTGCGTGTGCGAGGGCCCGGTGGGCGCGAAGTTCCCTCGCTGACGGGAACCGTGCACAACACGCCGTGCACAAGTACTGCCGCCCCTTGGGGTACGGGAGATCGTCCTCCCTGGGGAAACGGCCGGGGATTCAGATGATACATCAGAGGTAGTTGATGTAAAGACATTCATAAAGACGCGAGGCGATGTTGCGATGCTTTGACACCCTGGTTTACAAACAGCGCGGCGGTATTCTACTCCACTTTAATCACCCATGTAATAAATGGACACAAATGAGCTTTTGATTAAGGTGATATTACCTTGGTGATTAAAGCGGTATAGTCCAGCAAATCGCGTACAATCCCCTGACATGTAATATTAGTTCGTTAGTCTAAAGGTAGTGAGTGGCCTGGAGTAAAACAATATAATAAAAATAAGCAAACTTTTTAAATTATTTTTCAAAATTGTTGTCTTCTTGTAAGTCCATAATTTTCATTAGTATGAGATATCCCTCATACTTTTACTCCACAATTGATTTATTGATACATGTTACCCACAACAAATTGAATTCTATTTTATTTTTGATAGAATTATTTAAAAAGTAACACATAATATATAATTAGAAGTAGCAGCTTGCGCTTAAAAAATGCACACTAAGTAGGTACATACTTGAGATTTTTCAAAAATTTTGACTGAGACCTTCATCATAACAAGTTGACGCCATTTATTACCAATTCAATGAAACGAAACAAAAACGTCATAGGCCAAAGCCGGAACGAAAACCAAATCTCGTGCGACTACGTTGCATGCATGCGAATTTGAGCGTAATCGAAAGCATTGTGAGACAGAGTTTCTGGAAATGAACCGGTACATCGGTGAGCGTTCGGAAGCCGAGGTTCAAGGCACGGGAATGCGACACAGATATGATACATAGAAATAATATCCGGTGTACACACCAAAGCCGGCGGCGCCGCGGAGCCGCGCGGAGGCCGGGGCTAGCGCGGCGCGCGCCGCCGGGGGCGAAGTCCCGGCCGCTGGGCGCACCCGCCGCGCTTCACGCGATGGTACGTTTTGCGCCTAGCAGATTAAATTCGCAACATGCACGCGTGGTCCAAACACCATAAATTTAGTAAAGCTAACGCCTATTGCACCTGTGTGCGTGTGTTAGTGTTAATTTTGAGACGGCCAAACTCAACCTGCACCAGTTATTCAAAATTAGAGACGCCGATTTCGACGTTTTGAAAATCGCATACAAATGCACAAATGAATTGGAATAATAATTAATCATGCAGTTCGCAATATCAGAAAACTTGTTACTGTGCTAAAAGTTTTTAATTCATAAAATACTAGCGTTTGAATGAGTACTCGCATTATTGACACAATAGTGTTGAATATTAGGTCTGATCAGGTACTTACAATGGTTCTCTCTTTTCATTGGTGTCGGCTTCGGATCCATCGGAGACCCAACTTTCCCTTGCAATAAGGTCGTACGGCTCCGAAGGAGTAACCTCTGTGTACATCTGCAACATTTAATTGAAAACTACAACCACAATATATGTCTAACACATCTTATCGTGTTATTGTGTTGTTTTTAACGAATTTATTATGCAATGCAACATGCATATGTACAAGATCGAACTTCATTTCAGTTACGTCCATTATCACAAAACCCGCGATTTTTGATACAGATAAAATAGGAATGCAGACAATCAATATTAAGAATGGCAATTACATTTGATAATATTTACTTTTTAATTCTGCTACTATTATATTTAGGATTATTTACCTGTGTCGCCTAACTTATTCCTACTCTTTTCAAAGCACATAATTTTATTTTTAATCACGTTCTGCAATCAATCCCATCTTAATTTAAAATACCAAAAATAAAGTTACATAAAACGTATGATTATAGACATGTCTGATATTTAATTTTATTGTTTTCTACAACCTATTTCAGTAATAGAAATTAGAATGTACAAATTCTTACCCCACTCCATGGCGATTCCATGTCTCCGTTACTTTCTTGCCCGCTGAGTTCCCCTCGAGGCGGCATGCGTTCATCAGCGCAGATGTTCAAAGGCACCTCACCCTCGCTTCGACTTTCGCTGAGCACATCAACTTTGCTATCCTGGACGCACTTTTCCCCATCCACCTGTCCCACGACTCCGCCAATCCCTGGATACCCGACAGCATTTTCAGCCATCTTGTAATTTTCATGGATAAAATTTGGCAACACAAACTCTGTCTCGCCCGCTTTGTGCGGAGTCGCAGTCCATATATTATATATCCCATCTTTTGTACCGTTCTTGCCTGTGTTTGATTCTTTTTCAGCATCGAAAGCTTCTCCTCGGTCAGGAATATAGTAGTCCACGTAAAGACTATTTCCAAAGTAATTTTCATTTATCATATTAGCAAACTGCTTATTTTTTGATGCAGCTTCAAGTTCAAGTAGCTCTTTGTGATTTGAGTCTTCGTCTAAATCCCCCGTTATCATGTTTCCATACGAAACAACACTGATAGGCCTTAAAGACTCCTGTGTCATTTCTTCCCTGGACATATCTGCATCATTGTTAAAAATACCTTCATTGCTCGAATTGACTTCTTCCTTTACCTGAACATCATCAACTGGAATGCTATGATATTCTTGGCTGGGAGTTAACGATGATGGTACAATGGGCTCAATGTCCATGGATTGTTCTTCAGTGTCAGCATCAAATTCATGAATATTGTCATTATCAATATCCTTTACCCTTTCAATTGGAATAATTGGCAATATATCGTTTTTTGTATCATTTTTCTCTTTCAAAGATTTCCTATTTATGCTAAAATTTTCTGGTGATATACAACTAGAAGATGATGGTACAGGTTCTGTTATATTTGAGTTTGATGAACTTGCTACAGGAAAGGACTTTGCATTCTTTATTTGTAAGACTTTTTTATGTTTCTTCACAAAAATGTTATTCAACCTTAAGGTGTTACTCTTATGAGACTTTACATGCAACCTGTTTTCATTTTTTACTTGTGTATCCCTCCCTGCTTTCTTTTCTATTTTAATTTCTACTTTGTTATCAGCATTTTTATGGAAAGATGGAACAATTTTTTGGTTTACAGATGCTGAGAGTTGGTCAGTTGAATTCTCTCCTAATTCAGACAATTCACTGCAGGGTGATATTGAGGGTTTCTCATTACAGATCAGGTCCGGCACTGGACAACTATCTGAAAATTCTGTTTCCATTTTAGTATCACATTCTATGGACTTTGATGATACGGAGTTTACAATATTTTTAATTGCAGAAAATGAATGGGGTGCTACACTGTCATCGTTTGGAATAGGTTGTTGTATACAGTAATTTGGCTTAGTATCATCTAAATCTGGCAATATCTTTTCAGGAGTGTCAGGGCGATTAGAATACTGATTAGAATTGTCTTCAGATCCCGTTAAGTCCATGACTGTATTAAGCATATTTTTGTGATGCTGAACAGGCACTTCTACTTTAATATTGCTAAGTATTTTAAGTCCTTTGCTTGGACCTGGTGCATCAAATTTTGTTTCAACTTTCTCATCTTCTACTTTTGTTTGAGACAGAGTCTTATCATCAGATTGAGATGACGATATTGATGTAGGTGTAGCTGAATCACGAAGATTTGCAACCGAAGTAATAACAGGGCTCACTTCAATGATAAGGGTCTTCTTAGCATCACTTGATGGGTTAGGTATTGTATTATTATCTATATTGGACATATTTTTAAATGTAGCATTATTGTAGAAGGTTGCATTACATGGCTTGGCTATTACTTGAGGGGCAGAAGGGTATATACCTGAAGCGTTTCCGAACTGATCTACAACCATAACATTTTGATATAATGAGCTAGTCTGCGCTACATTTGTGACAGTGTTATGACCACCAAGAACTGTTGGAATATTTGAGATGAATGGCTTTCCATTAAGGCTATGCACCATCTCTCTATACACAATTTGTGAATTTTGAGTAACTACTGTCGTACCTGGAGTAAAAGTACTGGAAGATATTTGGTTGGTACCTAATTGTGAAGGCACTGATTTAGTATCGAACAATGTAGTACAAGGTATAGTATTTCCAGTCATTATCATGTTACTCTGGATATTCTTCTGAACAAATGTGGGCGCTGCAGGAACCACTACATGCAATGGTTTCACTCCAGGTGTAATATATCTCTGTACACAGCCTGGTACATTTGGTTTCAGAAGCAAATTTGGCTTCGGCAGAATTTTTACTACATTACTTACTCTTCTAGTGACTGTTGGTGTTATGTTTGGTTGTAACTTTACATTTGGAGTTTGGGTGGCTTGTGGAACATAAGTAGTAAAAACATTGTTAGCATTATCCATAGTAGAGTACTCTGAGCTTCGAGAAAACTTAACCTCTCTGTCCTCCTGTGAATCCTGATAATAGGAATACTGTTGATCATAATCTGACCCTACTGGTGTCGAAACATATGTTTGTTGCATTTTATCAGACTTTGATGAATATGATGCATCAGAATACTGACTATTACTGGCAAGATTACTATCAAAGTTACTGTCTCCAACTCGAATCTCCGGAGTCCCATTTCTAGACACATTTGACAATGAGGTCGACTTATTT
>DWND01000002.1:0-24157 GCA_018250195.1 Cecropterus albociliatus | reverse complement strand
ATGGTAAGTGGTAACTGCCGCCCGTGGACATCTGTAAGCAACTTCATATAGAACAGGGGTTCTATCTGAAGTCGATCACAGATGCGTTGCTACGCCTGAGGACTAAAATGATCGCCTTATATACAAGTGAGCCGGCAACCACACCCTTCTAACGAAACGTAAGAACTGATTCACGCTAGAAATAGGTGTGGCGGTGGTACCTACCCAGTCGAACTATATTGGTTCTACCACCTTACAAAATACAATTGTTACAACTTTTAATTTGTCTGGATTTTCTGCAATCTGTTTTTGAAGTTTTGTAATGAAGAGTAATATTTACACGGAAAATAAAAAAGAAAATGCCTACACAACTTCCAATAACAATTTTAAAACGTTTAATAGTATTTTACAAGAATCAACAATTTAAGTCCTTGGTTGAAATGATCATCATCAATCAGTACCCATCTCAAGCGCAGGTACTTGTGGCCAGTACAGCAATGTTGTCCAAGTCCCAATTTAGTTCAATGTTAGGGTTCCGGGGCATTATCATTCACAAATCTTAGAGGGAAAATATAGCAGTTGTAAAAATAATAAACAAACTTAAACAGTTTACTAACTACCAACATAAGTTTGTTTTTCATAGCGTTTCTATGAAGTACAAAGTTATGTTTGTAGTCTTTGAAAAGTGCTATTACTCAAAAACTGTCTGTTGTATCTTGTTCGAACCAATTTTCGTTGAAAGTTTTCAACGAAAATGTGCACCATGTGCAAAATATGTTTTATCTAGATTTTTCACTTCCTTAGTTTAAAAGTTAGTATGCCCTTTCAAAACAGTAAAAAGAGTGTCCCCCTCTTTTTATTGCTTTGAAAGGGCATAGCTCTCAAACTATTGATTTTGAAAAATGGTTTTAGAAACCTCAATGTTATTTTTTAAGACCTTTCTAAATTTTTGAGTTTTAGTTCCATGTATGGGGACCCCCCATAAATTTAATATATTTTTATTTTTGTTCATAATTCAGAAAGCGATTAACAGAATACACTTACCTACCAAGTTTCAACTCTGTTGTCTTAATAGTTTCCGAATAAAGTGGCTGTGACATACGGACAGACGGTAAAATGTTGACTAGAACAACTCAACAAAGGTGGTTGTGGGGCTGCAGTCCACGCAACGCGAACCTTAATGACCTTAACGCGAAAGTTATTGTATCGAAATCATTTCGTTTGGTCTTCCGTTGGCTGTCAGAAGGTTGATCCCCTTGGGCCGGCGATTTTTAGTTTGGCTACTAACCCTATCACATCACAATAAAATTCCAAGTTAAACATTTGGTATTCACATGATGGCACATTAGGTGGTGAGGTGAGTTCAATCCTTGGTGATTTGGATTTAATAACAAGAAAATTAAAAAAAAAATAGACTGGACTTAAATTCTTCAAAATGTGATTTATATATAAGTTCAAATAAATCCAAAGAGGAAAAACACAAATATCTAATAAACAAGTTTAACGTTTTCGCGCCTAACATTAAGAATGTAGATAAGGACAATCATTGACTCAAAATCAAATAAAAAAGAATTGCAGTGTTTTAGAAACATTATTTAAAATTCACTCTCATATTAGGGCCATATGAGAGTGAGTATCATGCGTCATTGTCTTTTCGCCCCTAAATTTATTTATTTTCTTAGATGCAGCCCTTTTTATTAAGTTTTATAACATTTTAAATGACATTGATTGGATTATAGGTACATATACATATTTCAAAAATATTCGCAAAAACGTTAATTCAATTCATATATACCTATGTATATATATGTTTTAGGTTTAATATGATACAGGTTGTCAGATCCTTTATGTAACTAAAATGAGCGGATAATTGATTACATCGGCGGAAAATCAGATCAGACAAGTGTGAAGCGCCAGTGAAGTAAATATAATGAGTAATTAAACTCCACAGCTTGCAAGCGCTCTGCCGCAGGGCGGCTCGGGCAGAGACGATGTACCTACAAGTTGTTTAGAAATCTTAACGTATCGTTGATTGCTTTTATTATTTAACATCAATAAAATGTCTAACAATATAGCGAAATATCGAATTATACAAACTACCGGCCGTACAAAGTTTCTCACGTGGGATCACGAATTCTCGGGAAGTTATGTAAAGCGTATGAGCTATTTAAAAACTCGCACAAGTTTGCACGAAGCGGCGGCCGGCCGCGGTTCTAATTGTTTCGTTTTTGAAGGCGCCCGAGAGCTGCGTCCGCGGCAATGTCGGCAGCGCATGAGCGGGCCCTGCGCGCGGCGGAAGCGGGCCTTCCTGCTCTACATCGGGCACCAACAGTCGGACATAACCGGCCCCGAAGATCTTATTGAAACATTTATCGTAATTTAACGTAATGCAATTACCTTGCACATTACAAAAATATCAAAAGTGAGTGTGTAATTACTAGAGTGGAGTCGATTAAAGGTTAGACGACGACTAATTCGTGTAAAAATACTAGATATCTTTTTAGACAATTTTAATTAAAGATGTCAGAAGGTGTTAGATAATCAGTTTACGTACTTGGTTATGCAGATAGGAATACGTGTGCGCGTGTGACAGAAGGCGGGCAGCGCGGAACCGTGGAGCGGCGGTGTCGGCTGCTCGGGCACTCGTGCAGCACTGACTGCTACTTACGAGCTCTGCTGGCGGCGGCGGCTGGCGGGCCAGTGGCGCGTCCCATTCTCCGGCGTCGGGTCGTCGCCACACCCATGCAGCGTCATTATCTCATTCATTCCCGGCCGTGGCCTCGAGCGGTACCCGTGCGACCGTCGAGTACAATTTACGGATTTATGACCGCCTTTTATTCAACCGACTGTCCGAGCCATCCCTGACTGTTGCCCAGTTCGAGTACAAGCATGGAACATTCGTCAACCTGAACGTATTAAATTGTTCCAAAATAAAGGTTAGTAGTACGTAGAGTACAAGTATGGAAAGCCTTTAATATGAATTTTAAACGTTGGATTTTTTTTTGGGAGATGATGTAGTACAATGTTTTTGTTTTTTTTTAATACTCACTTGTTTCCCGAAATGCGATGTAGGTAGTTACTCGGTACATTTCATTACTGTAAGACGAGTGTCACTTGTAAACACGATCGTACTAGGAACTGTTCATTGCATGATGAGTATGGAATGTAATGCGCTCTTGTGTAATATGTTTATTTCCTCTGCAGGCGAGTAGCACACCGCCTTATGCAACGGCTTCCGTAAAAGTCACACCACACTCACATCACTGTTCGCGATGATATAAAATTCTCCTTTACGGACAATCCGACCACTTAATGAGAATGAAATATGGCACGAGTAATGGAAATGAGGGTTGATAGCTGACCATGCGAGTTCGTTTTTCTAATTTTATTTATTAACAAACTCTCACATTATTTGACTTTAATAATGAAATAAGAAAACTGGAGGAAGATATACGAAGAGGAAAGTGGTCAATAATTATCTAATATATTCTTTAGTCAAAATCATGGAGGCTAGCGTTGCGCCGCCCCCGGAGCGGGCGCGGGGCGGACGGCGGCTTGATAAATATTAATGAGCCATGAATCTTTGCCCAGCGTGCAATAGCTCCTCAATGGCCTCAATAGAGTCAAATCTATTACAAAATGTCTTAAAAATCACTGGAACTGTTTAGTATTACAACTGCTAATATG
Organism: Cecropterus albociliatus; assembly: GCA_018250195.1. Taxonomy (NCBI): domain Eukaryota; kingdom Metazoa; phylum Arthropoda; class Insecta; order Lepidoptera; family Hesperiidae; genus Cecropterus; species Cecropterus albociliatus. Next base: position 20,491 of record DWND01000002.1, on the reverse strand, counting down.
GCGAATTACCCGATACTGTAAACACTAAGCTACCGTAGATGTTCCAGTTAAACCTACTATAAACTCTATAGGTTACTCTGTAATATAGAGTACAGTATGCAAATGTAAATGGAGTCGTTTGGTAATGGTGCGACTACCGCCTTAATAAATGTATCTGACAACTTCGGCTCTACGCGGAATCTTGTTGACTTATTATAACACAAACAAGTATATATGGGCGCTGACGTAAAATAACGCCATCTATCTGTACAATTTGGAACTACTATCATTGGTATCAAGGACGCCATCTATCTGTACAATTTGGAACTACTATCATTGGTATCTAGGACGCCATCTATCTGTACAATTTGGAACTACTATCATTGGTATCTAGGACGATATGTGGTGTCATCTGTTATCGAATAGCTACAATCAATATGGAAGTTAAGAAACATGCTATTATTTTATTTAGGCTTATTTTGTAACACTTTGTATTTCTACAATTCACTTAAAATAATTTGTCATTTTAATACATTACTACTGTAACATAATTTGTAATAGACATGTATTAATTATAAAATAACGATAATGTTGATCCTTCCTGTTTATTGTTTGACTCTAGTGCTGACCCAATGGTGCTCCAATACTCATAAATCCAATTGTCTATTACAAAAGCCACACAAGCCTCTGTACAATAATAAATTTAATAAATTATAATAAGATTGTTTTATCCTATTTTATTACAGATTGATTTAAGAATGTTAGTATTTTTCATAAAAAGACTGTCAATAGTGTCTTTGCCTTAATGTTTATATTCCATAAAAATGGGCGTGGCTAATCAATGTCATAACTTAATTTATGTGATAATAATAAAGAAAGTAACTTACAATGTTTAAATATTTTAAATGTAGCTTATTATTTTGTCATATAAATTGTAATATTTAATTAAGTTTGGTATTTGAACTTTGTGATGTATTTTAACATATTAAGGATATTGTTGACTAATACTTTGTTGAAAAATCCCAGTTCCTGTTTGGTTGGGAGTTTGTAAATAAAAGGAAGGGATGAAAAATTGTTGGGCATTGTGAAAATAAAACTTGGAAGTGTTTGGACGTGTTTTTATTCACATTACTCCGAAAGTTTAAATTAAAATGGACGAAATTCCTGAAGATACAGGCCCTCCTAGGAGGACGCCGACATATACATAAACTTAGTTATTTTTTGAAAATCTTTCAAGCGTAAACGGTTTCTTTAATCTGTTTTATCACAGTTTTTAGTCGGTTGCTGATAATAGAAAAAAAAATTAAATATGGAAGGATATATTCAACATATATGGAATACATGCAATATACATTAAGATCGTTAAAAAAAAAAAATAGTATATTTATTTTTTTCGAAGCATGCTCAACAATTTTATTGAGTCATGAAAATATGTATGAAATTAAAAAAAACGGAAGAACTTATTTAAAATTTTGTTTTACAGGAAGATGACAAGAAAAAGGACACTGATTACGAATACAACAAACAACTTTGTAAATGTTCGACAATGACACGGGGAGAAGCTTTACTGATGACACTTGCTTTAGGAGCGGAAGAATCCCTCACATGGAAGACCATTATTGGTATTTTATCTATGATTAATACATTATTCCAAAATGACGTGGTCCCTGCTTCAAAATATAAATTATTCAAGATATTAAGACTAAATGAGGATGTTCTCGTATATCATGTATACTGCAATGAATGTAATTATTATTTTGGAGCTCAAAACAAATTAAATCAAGACGAATTTCAGTGTAAGATTCGACAAAAATGGGAAATCGTCAGATATTGCTTATTTTTCAATATTTGATATGTCTCTACAACTAAAAGCAATTTTAGAACATCCAAAAGTTCAACAATTTTTAATGGAGAATCGTCTAGATAAAAGAGATGATTGCAACAATAGTGATCTTTAAAATATGAGGGATGGAGAAATATACAAAAAATTATCTACGATAGATAACCCTCTTTCAGATGAATATAATTTTTCATACACTTTCAATACTGACGGTTGTCAACCATCGAAATCGCGCAAGCTTTCCATCTGGCCCATATATGCTCGTATCAATGAGTTGTCTTCGAAACTTCAATCTAAGCACATGATTATGACAGGCTTATGGGTGTATAAAAAAGAACCAGACATGCTCCTTTTTTGCAACCATTCGTTGATCAAGCTAATAAATTATCAGACGAAGGTGTACAATGGAAGCTGCAACAACAAACAATAACCAGCAAGTTCATTCCCATATGTGCCGTAGTAGATTCAGTTGCAAGATGTAAAATGTTGAATATGAAGCAATATAATGGTTCTTATGGATGTACATTCTGCGACCATCCGACGGAACCCATTAATAATTGCCAAAAATATACTATGTCAACGATTGTTCTAAGACAACGAACAGACGAGTCAATTAAAGAAGGAATGCTACTTGCTGGCAGTAATACATATGGCAAATATGTTATGGGTGTGTTGGGGCCGTCACCATTAATGAATTTAAAATATTTTAACATTGTGGATAGAATGTCACTCGGTTATATGCACGCTATATTATTAGGTGTAGGAAAACAACATACTGAGATTGTTTTATCTTCATTCGGTGAATATTATTATGTGGGTAATCCGAACCAAGTGGAATCAATAAATACAAAACTTTTAAATTTTAAACACCCTACATGTATTACGAGATCTCCAAGAAAAGTAACCGAAAGAGAAATGTGGAAGGCAACGGAATGGCGGTCATGGCTTCTTTTTTATTCGCTTATATGCTTAAAAGGGATTCTTCCCCAGAAATATTTAGAGCATTTAGCTCTATTGGTGGAAGCTCTTCGTATTTTATTATCTGATAGAATTAATCGTGATGAACTGGACACGGCTGACTCTTTGATATTAAGATACTTAGTAACATATCAAGAATACTTCGGGAAACAAGCAATGACGTATAATGTCCACTTACTGATACATATGGTAAAAAGTGTAGAAAACCTAGGGGCTTTTATGGTGTCATAACACATTCATTTTCAAAAATGAAAATATTTTTTAATGAAATTGCAGAAGAGTCCGAATCATATTGCGATCCAAATGGCCAGACGATATTTATTCCAAAAATCATTATCACCTTTAAAAAATAAGATTAATATCAGTCAATTTTTTTTACAATTTTGTGAAAAAAATTTAACAGGGCGTTTGAAAAATACTTTTGACGTGGATGGTTGTATACTTATCGGAAACGGTAAAGACTATAATTTGAACGATAATGAGCGATTCTTTTAACAGATTTGCTAAATGTAAGTCGTAGAGTGTAGATTTATCTACAACAGCAAAAGATATACATCAAAAAATTATCGTTTATGTGAAAAAATAGATGATCCCATAATATTATTAAAAAATGGTACGATTGGTATTATTAAAAACGTTTGTTACTTCGATTTTGATAATACTGAAGAAAGAATATATTAGATAGACATATATTTTTTTATGACGAAGTAATAAAATTTAAGAAATATTTGCATTCATCGAGAACCGTAACTGTTCATAATATTGAAGAATGTCTGATCACCGAAAATTTACAATATGTGAAGTTAAAATGATATTACAACAATGTATGTTGACTTCAGTGCAAAATAGGCATTATGCCATCATCATACCACACGGTTGTTATGGTGATTAGAAAAATATCTACATGTATAATAGCAAAAATGTACCAGTATTTTACCGGTAAGAATTTTTTATGTCTTAATTTATCATAGATTAGTTGCTACAAATTTGAAAAGGATAAGTAAAAGTTTATATTATCAATTAATAGTTCAATTTCAGAAATATATAAGCATTTGTTCTAATTATTATCATGAACATATTAAAAATGACATTAGACAAGAGGAAAACACCAGTATTTGACCAGTTTGATCCAATAGTTGACCGCTTGTATGCTCCAGTAGTTTATCGGTCCAATAATATTAAAGAATTACTTTAATTAAAAATGATGGTTTAAGTTAAATGAATACATTCTTCCCTAGGGGTAGGTGGGGGCCGTACGGTTTCCACATTTTATTTTTTAGTTTTTTTACTTTTTTCATTAATCAATCGCCTGACAGCTTAAATTTATAGTCTAACTATCTGAGATTCATATAAAAAAATGACAGATGATTTCATCTGATATTTCAACCATAACTATGATTTGAACTAAATCTGGAATATGTACGAATCTGCCCCAACAACGGGGCACCTATATACAGTGTTGGGGGTACCTTCGTACGCTGTGGGGTAGTTCCGTACATGCGATTAAAACGACACATATAAATCAAAATTCTTTTATTAACAATGAAATTAAACATAAAAATAAAGATTTAACTTCTATTAAACAAAAATAAAATACTTTTTTTATAGTCAACAAAAATTACATAGCTTTTCTATGTAAAACAAAACTTGAATGATTTTGCTTAAAATAAACCAAAATTAAATTACTTCCCTCTAACCATTAAACATAAAATTGCTTCATTTTCTACGTAAATTAGTTAACTTAAATTTAGAATCACATTTTTTAATCTGTGGTGCGGAATAGCACTGCAAAAAGTTGTTGTTAATTAACAAGATAAGAAAAAATATTGAACAGTAAAATTAGAAAAATTTACTGAAAAAGTAAAAAGTTTTGATGTTCTAGAAGTACAAACTGTTGGAGGCTTAGGTTCAGGAAGAATCATTTCAACATCAGTTATATAAACAGTATGAATATCTTCAACATTAGGGAAAACAAACGTCCACGAACAGCCTGGATTCTTTCTTAGATAAGATACTTTAAATTCAGTCTGACTATAGTGGCCGATAACTTTTCCTACATAGTAAATAATATTTTTTTTCTTAGGGAACCTCACTAAAATAAACGAACCGTCTTTAATATTTTCTGGTATTACATCAACTGTCAATTGGCTTCTGTTCATTTCAAAATTTTCATGCTCGGTTTCATCTTCATCTGTGATAGAAGTTGAACTCTCTTGAAAGCTTATATCAGATCCATCACAATCAGACTCATCACTTTCTTTGTTTTTAGCTTTCTTGTTCTTCGTTTTTAAATTAAAATCAGCTAAACTACGTTTCATTTGTCTTGCCCTCGCCCTTCTTTCCTGTTCTAGCTTTTTCAATTGCTTTTCATTGTGTTTCTCTTCAATTAGCTTTTTTCGGGTGTGTCAGTATAAATACGTGATTTTCCTGGTCCTCGTCCTTTTTTTGTTTTATTACTTCTTACAACAGTCGGATAGGGTCGAATTGCCTTTGGTGTCAAAACTGTATTCAAAGGAGCTACTATTTGATGGATTGGTGAATTGTTCAAAGCATCTGGTTCACAAGCATTTAAATTAAACCTTTGTAGTTCATCATCATAAGTTGTTATCAATGGTGAGTTAATAGCTTGTTCTGTAGATTCTCGCGGAACCTCCAAGAAATCCTGTGTTCCAGAAATAGAGGGTTGGCAGATATCAGAGACAATTGGCTGCAGAGTAGGTGCAGACAAATCTTCAACGACGTTTTGAGTAGGAGGCATATGTTCTAAGTTACCGGATGTATACACCTCAGTTGGAGCAAAATCTTCGTCACTAAAGGCTAATTCATTAAGAGGCGGGTTTGTTAAACCCGCTTGTGATTATTTTGCTGTGAATGACTCGAAAAATGCAATTTTCACAAGCTTTGGAATATTGTAAATTGTCAATGCTTTGCCTGGGTTCAATATATGCCAATTATTGAAAGCAATTTTCAACTTTGATTTAAATGGTCCAAAGACTCCCACATCAAGTGGTTGTAGGCGATGAGAGGCATGTGGTGGAAAAGATAGGTAAATTATGCCATTTTCTTTGGCGTAGTTAATGGCTTCAAGAGAAACATGGCTTTCGTGGTTGTCACACAACAATAATATGGGGTTATCTTTTGTGCAGAGTGTGTGCTTCTGGATATGTTTTAAAACAGAGACGAATATATCGCTATTTATCCAGCCACTTTTATTTGCAGCGCCGAGACTTCCTTCGGGTGCTCCTTCGAGAAAATTATCTTTGTAATGAACGCGTGGAAACACGAAAAGTGGAGGAATGGTATTTCCACTGGCAGATATAATGCCACCAAAAGTAACGAGCTCGCCTCTTTCAGCTGATACAATTTGTCCGACTTGTTTTTGATATCTTGGAGCCAAGACTTTGGGAGTATCTAGAACAGTAGATACACCTGATTCGTCGAAATTATAGATTCTGTCAGCAGTTAATGGATGTCGCTCCAACACTGTCTTCAAGTTGGTATAAAACTCGGTAGCCGAAGTTTTGTTAAACGCAAAAGATCTGGCAGCGCTTGTATTTTCGGGTTTGCGTAAACTGAGTTCCGGGTTTCTTCTGCGAAAACCATACATCCATTCTTTACCAGCCATCTTATTTTCTTCCCACTTTGCTGGATATTTCAAACACAAAGATTTGGCATACTTATATGCTAGTTTTCTTGTTTGAATCGTCGTAAGTCCATAATGCATCTTACAACATTTGATAATATAACCATTTAGCAGTTTTTCTTCTTCCATAGAAAATACTTGGAAACTTGTATATTTAGAGTCAAATGTACGGTTTCTTGACCCTTCAGCATCATTGCATTTTTTGTATTTTTTTACTCGGCTTTCTAATGTCGACAATTTCAAATTGTACTTGTCCGCAGCTTTTCTATATGACAATACTCCTTGCATAACATCCTGTATTGCTGACTGCATGGATTCTTCATCCACAGCTTGTCTACTTGTATTTTTTGGTTTATAAGTCCGCACCATGTTTCTGCGAAAAAATAATAAGAAAACGGTATTAAAATATACTTACACCGACACCGACGATAGCAAAACACACGACAAAAATAATGCAAAAATTAGCAATTACCACACTAACACACTAAATCCTACCTACCTACCTACCAGTTGGGGCACATTCGGACGCGTTCAAATGTGCCCCATCTAGTTCTGTCCGAAAGTACCCCACTAACTAAATAACAACAAAATATAACCTCTTTAAATATTAAAAGGAAAACGTCATAAATTAAGTATTGAAAACGTATCTGAAGTATATTTTGCTACTTACTGATAGAATACTCTACACGAAAACTTATTTTATCTATGGTAACAATAGACAAAAACATTGATCAAAAAATTACTTAACGAGCGCGGAAACACGTTCGTTCCTGTGCACTTCATTCTCACCAGTGCGAATGGCGCAAAACTACGTTGACATTAAGTTGGTACCTCGACTCACGCACACATACGAAAGCAAGACCGTACGTTGTTTCGTTCAAGTTTTATTTTGACTGTATGAATGTGCCCCGCGTACGAAGGGTAACGATCTTCCCCTAATAATTGATATACAAATTAAAACATACGATTAAAAAGAAAAATTGTTTATAAATAATTAAAACATGACATTTGATAAATATAACTTTTCAAAAATTATAATACCGAAACATTCAGGTAATTGACAAATTTTCAATTTTATTTTTAAATATCAATCATTCATCATGAGTATATTCACAAAAATTTACAATTTGATAGTGTATTTGTTGGAAAAAATATTAAATTGCATGTTCTTTTAGTATTACTAAATATAATACATATTAACTTTCATTATGAAGAGAGTTTAACTGACCAAAGTACTTTTACGGATAAAAAAAAATAAGTTTTGATTAAATAATCCATTACTCTTTGATGTAGGATAGCAGATGCAATGCATTCCAATTTGTATAAACGCCATGAATTGGATACTACCAGATCAAAGGAATGGAGTATTATTTTTAACGTCCATTTTCTGGTCTTCATGAAAGTGCGATAATACTCAATTGACTGATCTAGAACGTCCACACCTCCCATATGCTTGTTGTAGCTAGCGATGATGTTAGGAGCGGAAACTTCCACGAAAGCTGCTCTATTCTTATCCCAGTGTTGTACAAAAGTTGAATCGTCAGCAGATGTACAATTTGATGCACACAACGTAGACTTATTGACCATACATTTAAAGACTACGATGTCGTTGCCCACGAACTGTTGCTTTTCCACTATTTTTTGAGTAGATCTGGATATGTCCTTTGTGGCTTCTCTTGGGTTTTTAATTTTGTAATTTAGCAAGATTTCTCCATAATTTTTTTAACGGCCCAAAATAGCAAACGTCCAAGGGTTGCGTTAGATGTGACGAATTTGGAGGAAGAAATACAAAACGTATATTATTTTGTTTACAATATGTCACATTTGGGATTTATGTGGGACGCTAAGTTGTCCCCTATCAAAATTTTCGGACCAATTTTGTTTTTAGCCGAGGGCATTATAATACTTTCGAAACAATCCTCGAATAAAATACTATCGAACCATCCCGATTTCGAAAGATTGAACCTGGATCCTTTAGGTCCGTTAAGTGTCCATTGTGTATACAGATGTTCCGTCTTGTACACAACCGATGTTGGAAGACATTCACCTCCTGCAGTTATTGCGAACATTATAGAAATAGCTCCCTTTGTATGATTTAAAGCCCTTTCGGGATAATTCACTCCTCTTTTCAATAAACATTTTTGGGCCCCAGGATTATCTGGCAAGTTAGTCTCGTCGTAATTTAAAATGTTCGCAATAGGGACATTTTCTAAAGATGACTTTAATTTTTTGAAATATTCATTCATTTCATCGGGACTTTTTCTGCTCGATTTCGTTTTATATTTTGTATCATTCGGTAGGTAAATACAGATTTCAGGAGTAACAGATCAAACCATATTAACTCCGTCAATATAAATTTAAAAAATTATCTTAAGATAAAGGCATAATTGTTATCGTTTAAACGAGGGGTCACAAACAAATAGTTTTTCATTATAAATTGGTTTATTGGCAATAAAATTAGTAAATAAAATTATAATCTACATACATTTTAATTATAATAATCAACCAAATCTTACATTTTTTTGGATTTAACACATATTGATGCATCAACCATAAAATAACACTTTTTGATATGACATTTCTGAGATTTAAAACTGTTTGATATGGCACTTCTAGGATCTAAGACTGTTTGATTTAGCACTTCTGAATTTAGTGCAGTTGATATGAAAACGATTGCTTTATTCATTATCAACATCATGTCAGCCAAAAAATACAAAACAAAACTAAATAAAGCTCCTCAAAAACACTAAATAAAGGACCTCCACAGACCTGTTCCTTGCTTACTGAACTAAAACTTAGTAATTTCATCCTCATCTTCCAAACAGTCATACATTTCCTGCTGATCTCGATCTGAATCAGTGGCACCGTCTCCATTACTATTATTTATACCTTTTTTAATATATACCAGCTCCTCATTATCTTGCCATTCCTCTCCAAAACGTTTCTTCACCAAAATATTTACATCATTTTTCTTTGCCTGATTTAATGAATTTATATTATTAATGATTGCAGGTTCTGGTACATCTTCGATTCTTAACCCCCTTTTCATAATTGGACTATAGGCTTTCCCTGTATCAGAATTATAAAAGTTTTCCATTTAGACATCAATTTTCGGTTTAAGTTGCCTAGTTGCTTTATTTCTTACTAAAATCGTTTGCATATAAATCCTTTTTGCATCTCTGATACCTTCCATCTTTTTCATTAATTCTGATAGACTTTTTATATCCACGTTGTTCCATTCTTTCCCTAATTAATGAACCTTTCCTCTTTTGGAGTATACTTGTGTATATTTTTCTCGTGTGATGACTTCCTCTCTTTTTTAATTCTTTTTCAACCACTCCAAAGATACAATCTGGTGGCATATATGAATGCCCTCTTACAGGGTAAAACAAAACAACTTCCTCAATTTGTAAAGGAGCCTTCTTGAAGAGGCACCAACATAAACTATGAACAACATGCATGTTTTTATTCTGACCTCCACAACCATCACAGAACAGTCTTAATTTAGTTTTGGATTCAGTAAAATACTATGATTGTAAAAATGATAGTATGTCAGAGAATATTTCTACTGAACCTTTTCCGACTTACGTTTCTGTCCAAGTAAAAAAATGTGAATCTTGATTATTTAAATCAATAATACAAAAGGTATAAAAGTTTATTTGCCGTGCGTAATAAGCTTCACTAATATTGAGTTTAGGAAGAGGATGTATTTGTTGAAGATCGAAACAATTTCCGACACTATCAGAATAGTCTGCTTTTAGTAGCTTATGAAATGTCTTGGCACGTAACTTATGAGCTCCCAAATTGTGCATCAAACTGTTTTTCTTTTGAGTATCAGTTTCAGTTTTCATAGCATATACCATCCTTTGTACTATTCCATTCGCTGTACGAATGGTATAGTACAACGAGCATTTTCAAAAATCTGTCCGTTGCCGTTACCTATACAACCTGATGAAGACAGCCAATCCCCGACGAAGCTATGAAACGAGAACAACATTAATTCGTAAATATACACGTACAGAAAGGAAGTTTCGGAAGCTAAGTTGAAGCTTCCAAGGCCGGCAGTATATTGGCGCCATCTAGTGTGCGTTGGACAAATTAGTACATAAACGATTAAGTGAAGTTGCAGACAACGGCGTGACGTCACCGAGGAGCAAGGAGGGGGCATGCAACGAACTTCAATTAGAACTGTTTAAACGTTACTCTCTGTTTTAAAAATTGTTAAAAATTCGCTTTGTTCGCAAAAACGATAAACGATTATTAAATGTAATTTATAATAGTAAGAAATCGAATAAACCCATTATTATATTAAAAGAATAAACGAATTGCTTTTTGGAACCGCTATTATAAATGCCTTGATAGTGTACAACCAACAAAATGAAAACAAAAAAAAAGAATTTATTGAACATATAATACAAAGGTTCTCAAATGTGTCACTGAGAAAGAAACCATTGGTTCCGAAAATGGATTCAGCTTTACCAACATCTATAGTAGGAACAGTTTATAACTTAACTATGAGTAACAAAAAACGGAATTGCTCGAATAAATTACGATAAGTTACGACAAATACTAAGCAGGAAAGAGGTCGGCAATAAAGTTAAAAGGCTAAAACCACGTGTAATGCAAGACTTTATGTCGAGAATCTTTATATTTGAAAAGTATGTAGTTTTATCGATATTGATGTTTTTTTTTTTATTTTACTCAGAACTAAATTATATTGACAATTTTGCTAACCAGTGCGGATAACGGGTCGTAAAGATCCGCCAGGCAATCCCTTCATTTACAAAGAAACTATTCAGTGCATTCACCTACGATTTCAGCCTTTTATTGATTGTTAATTTATCTACATATTGCTATAAAAAGTAGACATTATACCTATAAAGATAAACCCTTCTAAACCGAAACAAGTCAAACAGGTCTTTACGACGCATCAACACACCGGAGGCGAGTTGGCGAGGCTTATTATTTATTTAGTAATTTTATTTATTATAATGGCACTGAGCTTAGGAAAACTGCAACTTAAAACCCGATTACGCACTTAATCTTCTTGTTAAACGTAGTCTCATCTTTTTAATGAAGGCCGAATGAAAATATATTCACAAGCAGATGGACAATCTGCTTGTGAATATATTTTTTGTAATTCTTTTCAGCCTGATGTACACCAATGCAAACATGATTTTTGTATGCAAAATATTATTTATCTTAACATGATTTTCATTTCCTGCCTCTGATGCGTTATTACTGCCTCCATACGCATTTTCTGTAATTATGACGTCTTTATCTTTTGTCTTGGAGTACGACTTTCCCATATTTTAAGCTTTTCGTAGCACGACCTGTGAACACGACACAAACGATATCGTCAATAATATTTTTTGAAGCCACGATGGCAAGGAAAATAACCGTTTTCCTTTACTTTATTACTGACACACTGTTATTCTGTTACATTCTTCATATATTTCACATACTTTCAAATCAAATCAAATCAAATCAAATCATTTATTTTTGCATGAACACAGTATTACAGTAAATTATGTCATAAATGAAGTTGTTGTAAACATTTTAGTCCTGTGTTCTACCTCATAAAGGTGTCGCAAAATATAATTTAATTACAATAGATCTAGATTACAATTAGATGTCAAAATTTAATTAAAATTACAATAATAATAAAGTGTCCAATTATAATTCAATTTCACAATGTCAAATAATATAATTTAAAATACTTAATTACATAATGGTCAAGTAAATTGGTCATTTAGAAAGTCATTTATTGCATAATAAGCTTTTTGAATAAGGAGGTCCTGGAGCTTATGTTTGAATTGATTCAGGTCATTACTATCACTGCGTATAGTTATTGGTAACTTATTATAAATCCTATGCGCTAAACCTATAACATTTTTCGATAGAAGAGAGGTACTAGACAATGGGGCACATAATTTGTCACAATGACGCTTACTATTAAGCTTTTTATACAAGTGAATATTACTTCTAACAAATATAGAAACTTCATATATGTAAATACATGGCAAGGTCAAAATTTTTAATTTTTTAAAGTGTGGTACACAACTGTCTCTAGGTCCTATCTTGCAGATGGCACGAACACATTTCTTTTGTGCTTTGAAAGCACTGTCTTTATCGGTGGAATTCCCCCAAAAAATGATACCATACCTAAGAGTCGAAGATACGTAAGCATGATATGCCATGAGTACAAATCTAACATTACCTAATTTTCTTGCCAGAATACGTAAAGCATATGAAAATTTACCAAGCTTTTTGCAGATAACTTGTACTTGAGTTTTCCAATTCATTTTGTTGTCAATCCAAAGCCCTAAAAATTTCACGCAGTCAGTTGAACCAATTATTTTATTCTCAAAATTCAATGAAATAGAAGATTGATCAGAACGTTGCCTGAAATGCATTACATTAGTTTTGTTAAGATTTACGACCAAATTGTTCCTAGTCAACCATTCTATTATTATTCTTAATGTGTCATTTGCATCTTTTTCATAAGATGTTTGGTCTTTTCCAGTAAATATAATCGTACTGTCATCCGCATATAAGATCATTTGGTTATTGGTAACCTTTGGAAGATCATTAATATAAATCAAAAAGAGCAAGGGCCCCAATACGCTTCCTTGGGGTACACCATATTTAACATATCTAGGTTCTGAATAAAAAACACGCTCTGATTTTGACTTCGTACAAATTTTAGTAATTTGTGTTATATGAATTCTATTTTGTAGATATGACTGCAGTAGCTCTAGCACATTTCCTCGCACCCCATATGATTGTAATTTACGAAGTAATATATTATGATCTACGCAATCAAAAGCGCGTGTCATATCGAGGTACAGTGCTGACACAGGTATTTTTTTGTCCATGTTAGTAATGATACTTTGAACAAGATCATAAATTGCCATATTTATGTTTTTATTTTTCCTAAACCCCTTTTGTTCGTCCGTTAAAATCTTATTGATTTCGAAGTATGAGTATAAATTATTATATATGACCTTTTCAAACACTTTTGAAAATATAGGAATCAGTGCTATAGGTCGGTAACAAGACATATTTTTCCTATCATCCCTTTTAAAGAGTGGTTTAATTATCGATGTTTTTAATTTTTTAGGAAAAATGCCCTGTTCAATGCATAAATTAATAATATGGCTAAGAGGCGCAGCTATATGTGTTGAAACCAATTTAATTATTTTTATAGAAATGTCATCATATCCAGTACTGTCAGTGTTTTTTAATAATCGAATTATTTGTTCAATGTCATTTGGAATAGTAGGAGTCATAAAAACAGAATTAAGATAATTATTATAATTATATGTCATTAAATTAGATTGAGCACAATTATCAATATTATTATTAATTCCAGGATGTCCAATGAAAAAATCATTAAATGCTTGAGCTATACGCATAGGGTCTTTTAAGGTTACATTATTGATATTTATCTGTGTAATATTTTCTTTAGGATATAAATATTTGCTTCTATTGATAATTGACCAAGTTGCCTTACTTTTATTAGTGGATAATTTAATGTAATTTTCATTCTGTGCCTTCTTTGTAAGGGTAATAATTTTTTTTAAACGTTTGCAGTATCCTTGATATTGTGTTTTTGCACTTTCGTTAGGCGACAATCTATATTTCCATAAATATTGTCTTTTTCTTTTCGAGCACATTTTAATACCCTTTGAAATCCATTGGCAACTTTTTTTTACGTTTCTCTTAATTTTTATCACTGGAAAGCATAGATCATAAAACATTTTGAATGTGTCGTAAAAATATTCAAAGGATTGACCTGCATTATTAGTTGTATAACATTCACTAAAACTTAAACTTTCAATACATTGTTTAAATTTATTAATGTTGTCCTGACAGTAATCACGCTTCATACAATACCAGTAATTTAATAAACATTTTTTTTTTGCTGGACACATTATTATTTGAGCTGTGTGGTCGGAGAGAGCTAATTCTACAACTTCTGTTTTGCTTCCTGGTATATTATGTATTATGTTATCAATACATGTTCCACTACAAACTCTGGTTGGTTCACGTATCGAGAGTTTTAAATTGTAACTGTCGATTAATTGCTCAAAGTAAACCGAATTTTTATTTTTCCTAATTAAATCAATATTAAAATCACCACAAATAATATATTTTTTACTTCTAAGAACAGATATTTTATTAAGTATATATTCAAAATTATTAAAAAACAAAGAAAAAGAGATGTTGTCAAGTTTTGGGGGTCGATATACACAAAATATAAGCAAATTCTGCTCAACAAGTTCAATAGCACATAGCTCAAAAACATTTGTTTTACAGCAAGATTTAAAATCAGCAAGTATCTTATAGTTATAACCTAATTTAACCAGAATGCAACAACCGCCATTTCTACTGTCTCTTGTATACGTTGTTGCGAGTACAAAATTTGGAATATTCAAGTGTATTTCGTCACCCTCTTTCATGTTATGCTCCGTTATACAGACGATATCTATAGGCTTATTTATGTCTTCTAGTTCTTGTAAATGTACAGTTAATAAATCAGACTTAGTTACGAGACCATTTATGTTTTGGTGTAACACATGTAATTTATGGAGTACGAAAAAGATTATTTTCATAGTCATTGATGTTGTTGTCAGATAGTACCATATCAGTCTGCGTATATGAATCAACAGTTTTTATTACTTTTTTTCTATATTGCATGCTTACACTTTTAATACATTGAGATACATACACATTATACGAGACTCTATAACTTATTCGAAGTATTTCTCGTAATAAAAATTTACACAAATTTAATGCAAATCCAAATCCTTTCAAAATACGTTTACTATGGTTCATATCTAAAAAAGATACCGTTTTATATTGATTACATATATGTCTCAGTTCATAGTTTAATTTACATTCATATAGAGTGTTATTATAAGGAATTTCACACATAATTATGTTTGTATGGGTATTCATATTTAACCAGGCCGTAACACTTGACTGGTAAGCAAAAGGATTAGTGTCATTAATTCCACACATCACTACAACTGTATCATTTTGTGTGAGTGTACTTATTTGCAGCATATCCGTTTTTAATATTTCACTAGTTGTAGCACCAGGTTTCCAGAAACAAGAGACTTGGTAGCTTGGTCCAAGTATCTTTTGTAAGGTTTCTTGTATTTTCCATCCCTGTTGATCTCCAATAATCACAACGTTTTTTTTCTTATTTAAGTTGTTTGACACGGTACAATCTGTATAATTTAAAACAATGTCGCGTTGCTTGCCGGAACTAGTACTTTGATTTAAATTTCGAACTTGCTCTTCATCACACTGACTATTTGAAATATTAAAAGAAAGTTGTTCGGAAACATTTACGACGTGTGGCTGTTGCTCTTTGTGATCCAATACTTTACTTGGTTTCATTACGCACTGTGGAATTAGGCCTTCCTCAGTAATAATTTTTGAATTAAGGTGTTCGATCGTTTTGTTACATTGAACTAACTCCTTTTTTAGACTTTCGTTTTGTAATTGCAAGGTACTTATCTGATCTTCTGCAGCAGTTAATCTCTCATTTAATTTAGTTAATAAGCTTTTGAGATTCAGAACTGTGTTATTAATTTCATTGTATGACGCATTTGTGATATTTGCTTGCAATGACGATGCTTCCATAGTGTTCGGAGTCTTTGGACGTCTACGTACGGTAACGTTGTCTGGTGAATTTGCCATCCGTCGAAGTTTATATATATATATATATTATTTTTATCAAGTAAGAAATATTTTATCTTTGATTTTATTATTTTTCAAAGATGATCTTTACCAATTTTTAGAAATGATTAAAAAAAACTTGTGAAAAAGAAATCTTAAGGCGGTGAGATTTGAACCCAGGATCTTACGAACGTTAGACCGTAGTGTTGCTCAATCAGCCAAACAGTCAATGAGCCAACGTACGAAAATAATTATACGTTCTTTTCTTATAATCGTCCTAGGTGATTAGTCGTTGGCAGATATCCAAATTAATTTTCTTGTACCTTCATTACTGTTGATTTTTAGTTTAAACTAAATCACATAAAGCACTTGTGATACATTTTCTAAATATTTATTGTTTAGAAACCGTATATACACTATGGTTTTCACTATGATTACACTTTTTATCGATAACTAATTGACTTTACTTCCGAATAACAATATTTATTTGCTCATAAAGTATGTTTTAATGCACTTATTGAATTTTAACCTGACGAGAATGTGATGTACGTCTGTACGCCTTGACGTCCGTGACGTACCCCCCTGTACCCCGGACTGTATACTATGTAATCGTTTGTATCCCAAACATAAATAATAAATAAATAACTGCATAATTGTTATATTTAAGTATGTTGATATAAAATGCAGTCCATCTGATAGTAAGTGGTCACTGTCGCCCATGGACATGTGTAAGCAATGCATTTATATTCATATAAGACAGATGTCCTATCCGATATTGATCACAAATTCGTTACTACTCTCGAGGACTAAGATGGTAGCATATACATATGTGAGCCGGCAACCACACCCTTCTATTGAAACGCAAGAACAGCTTCACGATAGTAGTTTTTCAGGCTTATAATATCCTCGGTTATATCCAGTGTCTGAGTATAAACTTATTTACATTGCCGATAAAATTAATGTTCGAACACTTCGAACCACCTAGAAATCCTTCGCTGTGCGTAAACCGACTCGCACTTAGCTGATTTTAATCGAACGTTAAATCTGTCATAGACACTAGGTTGAAGTGATAAGCATCCGGGTCCTGCGGAGCAGCATATATACGTTGCCGTCGGTTGTTTACGGCCGGCAAAATGCCATCGAACCTGCCATGAACCCCGCGTGTTTGCGGGACCACTTCGCGGCAATCCCGCGTCATTAGAGCCTCCGCTGCGCGCCGCACGCAAACACCAGCCGCTCTAACTAACAATTACACTTCGTAGTAAACTTCTCGATTCGATAATATAATCAATCGATATATCATTTTTTTTTACTTAAGTTATGCTTTTAATGATTTCTTGTGAACTTTTCTTATGAATTTATGATTAACTATTTATCGAATTAAAATCTCTTGTCTAAGAAAATAATGCAACACATTATATTAATTATCTTGCGTGAATATGGGAATTTGGAAAACAAGATAGAATATATTTTTACCTGATTGTAAATGTAAAGCGATGCAAAATATCTAATATAAATCGTATTGTATTACATTTAGATGAAACCGAAATCGGTGTGGAAGTTTTGTAACGCGAGCGATCCAGCTAACAGCTGTGCGTTTATGTTGGTAACCCGAAACTATTTGTACGAGGAACGCGCGGCCAGTACCGGCGGATATTGCAACTTATTCACTCGTAGATAGAGCCTTCCCCATCGTCGCCGCATTATGCAAATCAAACGTAACGCAACCTATCGCTGATTAATGATTATTGCCGTTGCGCTCTCTTTCCCATTATATTAGAACTGCGCCGAACGACCAATTTGCAATTAAATCATCTAAAATCTAGTTTCTTGGAATAAAAAGTTACCTCGTTGTCGTAAACTTCACCTACTTTTACTAACGCTTCGGCATCAATCTGGGGCAGAGAAATAGTGTCCCGTCCTCGAGATTAACTACCACCGTGCATGGAATTAGAATTTTAAAACTTAATTTCTTCAACTCGCGTTTTAATAATAAATAGCAAGCGGATAGCCAGACCGCCCGATTATATTATTATTCCAATAAGTGTTACACGATAAAATATGTTTTAGATTTACATTCTCACCCCTTTTTAATTAAGTTCTTTGTCATTACTTTCACTAACTCAGAATGCTATTACTTTGTTTAATGGAAAATATTTGAGCAAGGCAATACGCGGTATTACGCCTCACACGCGCCCACCGTGCTGACAGTGTATTTTACCCGCTTCTAATTAATGCTAGTGATAACTTTAAAATACCTACGACATGCCCAGTATTACTGTAATGTATAAAGGTATAGGAATATCATTTAATAGGTTACACTGACACGGAAATAATAATAATAATAACGTTTTAAAATATGTACACCCACACTCAGAACGTAAATCTAAATCTATAATTTACATAAGTATATGTTTGGCCAGGAATCGAACCCAGAAACGACCGTATATCAAATTAGTATGGTGAACGCCACGCTAGTAAGATACATAAAAATACTTTGTTCCAAGTAACATCTTTAAATACGCACGAGTAGATTTTAAGTAACCTAATGGAATTGAAAATAAAAGGACATAACAATGTTAACTTAGTACAGTATAATTCAGTGAAAATTAACATCAATGGATTAAATATTTCTATTCAGAAATCCAAATCCATATACAAACAAGGCACTTACAATTTGTTTCATTAGGGTTGTTGCTAACATAATATGCAATGATATAGCTACGTATTTAATGCAAAATAAACCAGATATTACTATTAAGAAATGAAAGTAGTCTAATATAAATGAAGCATAAAATAAAGTGTCCTTATCGCTCCCTCGTGGGAATGTCCCAAAAGGCTGCGTTACGGCGCTGCACGGGCAATCTTCTTCCCCTTTGGACAACATACGTAGGTACATGGCCTGACGTTGTTTTAGAAATGTCTACCGGTTGCTCCAAGAGAAACAAATATTTACTTATATTTTTAATGTAGAAGAGAGGCGTCACGTAATAAATAAGTTTTATTTTTCATTTCGTTCGAGTTTCATTTGAAAATTATGTGATTGCTTAATTCAAGAAGCTTGGTTGGTTTTATTGCTTAATTGTTCATACTGAATTCTTGTTTACAATTATTTCAATATTTTAAGTTACATTACGAGATCTTAAATTTGTTTTAAAATGAATTCATAGCGCAGGAAATGCGTGATGATGTATTTTAAATATGACAAATTAAAGACAAATATATAGATAGGATGTCCGGTCAAATTCTGCGTTATGCGTATCTAAGAAAAAAAAATTGGCCAAGCGCGAGTTGGAATTGCAGCCTTCGCCTGCGATTCCGTAGCATTATCATTCACAAATTTTGAAGGGAAAATATAGCTCTGTTGTAAAAATAGTAAATAAAGTTAAACAATTTACTAACTATCAACATAAGTTTGTTTTTCACAGTGTTTGTATGAAATACAAAGTTATGTTTCCAGTATTTGAAAAAGTGCTATATCTCAAAAACTGTCAACCGTATCTTGTTCTAACCAATTTTCGTTGAAAGTCTTCCTTGACATCTACAACATATGTTTTATCTAGATTTTTCACTCTCTTAGTTTAAAACTTAGATGGGATTCGAGGATGAAGGGTTTCGTACGATTATCTATAAAAAATGGCAAATAAATAATTTGTTGTATTGAAGTTGATTTAAATATTAATTTTATTCAGTTCTTAGTATTTGTTGTTTTCACGATTCATGCGATACAGCCTGGTGACAGACAGACAGACGGACAGCGGAATCTTAGTAATAGGGTTCTGTTTTTACACTTTACGTGCGGAATTCTAAAAACAAGACTGTTTAATAACGTCAATCGTTTTAAAACAGTAGACTTTCTGTTTTAATATTTTTAACAATGTTACTTTTAAGTCTATTTCATTTTTTTTTTAATTAGCATTTATACACCCCATTTTTTTTTGTTTTTATAAAATGAAAGAACAAACGAACATGCAATCCACCTGATGCTAAGGTATAATATTTCTGTGATTTTAACGCTTCTAAGAAAGAAATACGTCGGTTTCTAAGAATATCCACGCATTAAAGACAGGTTAGACCAGTTTCAACATCCCTTGACGATTTGCATAATATTAAAACATCCAGCGGGTATCGAACTTTAGAACGAAAGGGTAAAAGGGTATACCAGGTGGTAGAAACAAGTACGACCGGGGAGGTACCACCGCCATACCTATTTTTAACCGACTTCACAAAAGTTCTCAATTCGTCTGTATATATTTTTTTAGTTTGAAACAGTTCTTGCGTTTCCGTGGAAATATGTATGAGTATGAATGAAGCGGGCATCCTACTCTACAAGGACTAAGCCCTCGGGAGTAGCAACG
>DWND01000001.1:0-25716 GCA_018250195.1 Cecropterus albociliatus | reverse complement strand
GAATAAAAGCTTTTGAACTTGCCAGTACTTATAGGATTATTCGTTATTTGCAAACAGGATTGATACATCTTTACATTTACACGTTAATGGAGCAGGTTTAATCTAACCTAATTCTCAGTACCTTACCGCTAATACCAAGATTTGTGTCGACTTCCATTTATATTACACGTTAATTCTAACCTAACTGTCCATACCTTATCGCTAATTTCCACTTTTGCACTGGTTTGTATTCGACTTGCATTTACACTTATAATGAATGATTGTCATATCATGTCATTATAACCTATCCTAATCTCACCTAAACCTACTTAGCTAAATATACACTTCGCGTGCCTTCTATGATAGTTTCAACCTGACCATGGCGCGAAGATAATTTCTTGGATTACAACTGTTATATCAATGATTTAGATCAGTAAACGTGATGAAAAAATTACACAAAGGGCTTACAAAATGAGATAGTAAGCTGTAAGGTTACCTAACCTAACCCGGTTGACTAACAAGCTCAAAAATATATCACTTTGAAATGTAATTTAAAGTGAGGGACTAAATCAGTGAAAATAATAACATGGACTCACTTAAAATAAGGATAGAGAAGGTGCTCACTTACTGTAACCTAATGCAATATAACTCACACCTAACAAAAGCTTAAAATAATCGAGAAAATGACCACAAATCTTTAATGGCAAATAATGGCTGCTAATCGAGCGATTTTTCGCCATTATGTTTTATCCATTAAAAAAAGTAACGACGGACGGACGATTTCATACAAATTGCTCACGACCGTCACTCCATGGTCGGCTAATCGATTTAGCATACCACGACACTCCAACAGAATAAGCTAATCGTAATAGGCTTTTGGAAACAATTTTAACAAGCCGCAAGCTCCTTTCCGAATTCTTTGTCCTTGAAATGGGTATTGAATTTGTATTCAGATAGTAGAACTATCAACTCTTAGAAGATGGACTGTAGGAGTAATGCACTTCACCTTTCCCACCCACCCAGCGGTTCCCAGGACAAAGATATTCATGTCCAAGGAGTACCTCATTGTTCACTGCCCCTCCAGAAGAGGGCGTAACGTCCTGCTCAGTGCGCAGGACTCAAGATGGTCTGAATGCTCATCATTACACCAATCCAGAGGAATATAATACAATCAGGTCAGCGATCCATAAATTAGCAATGGTTTTTGCCTTTTAATATCTCTTACATTAATTATACTAAATTGTCCTATGCATGTCAGGTACTAAACTCACTTATGACACTGCTACTGAAATAATGAGTATATTCGGAATTCGGAAAGTATTTAGCATTAAATTACGGAAGAAACGTTCCACATGTAGGAAGACGGTAGATTTGCTGTTCCCTCGTTCGTAGTAAACAGAGGATTTATAACGTTAAACTTAAATTTGATCTTTGGTTGAAACGTGCTCAGTGTTTTTCTATAATATCGAATTTAGTTAATGTAACCGACGAAAGGAAGACAACTCTTCCATTCCAGAAAGACAGAGCCGACTATTTCGAGGGTAAGCAATGTAAAATAGGACTTAAAGTAGAAAAGGGACGTAAAACTGAAATGCTAAAGAAAATGAAGACGATATTGACAACGATATGAAAGCTAAAAATAAGGTAGTTTAGTTCTATTCATAACATGTAAATAATATAATATAGATTCGCGAGTTGATCGACTAATTCTGATGTTGAGGAGCGTTATTCGCCTCTGAGTTTTAGTCGAGGGGGATAGCGATGATCTGAGTGGCTAAGCGAGTACTCAATACGATTTCCTCTAGCTAATTTAGTCACTAGTCAGAAATATCGCTCAACTAATCCTTTCTCAATGTATCCAGAACGGATCTTTAATAACACCAAAAATGTCGATCTGCTTAATTCATCGCGCCGCCTACCGATAACTATGAAATAAATCGGCTCCTACTAATCTAATCTAATGTACTAACTAGTGTACATAAAACGAAGCGCTAGAGTAGCGTCTGTTCGTAATCTTAATCCAATAATATAATGAGTTGATGTTGAGTAAAAATGTTCGTGTGTCCTTAAAAATTGTACACAGGACACGAACTAATTATATAACTATACTTTATATGTACTGCAAGTTAAATATGATACAAAACCTTGAAATAATACAATTAGGAATTTATCCTAACGGTCGTCGTTACATATTTCCAATTTCCTCACTTTGGTGTTAACACCAATCCACGTTTGTTAATTATTAAATATCCATACAATTCGATATGAAAACTTGGACCGATGCTTCGTTGATTGATTGATTGAAGTTTCGTGACCTATAATGAACCTTTACCTATATACTTTTTACATAGATTCCCTCTCATTAGAACTAATACTACTGTATGCTACTCTATGAGGTGTATTTTTTTGTAATAAAATTTAATTAGCAATGAATGATGTGGTCCACCTAAAGGTGAGTGGTCTCTATATCCCAAGGACATCTCTACACGGACGAGAGGTTCCACTTGAAATTAATAGCAGATGCGTTGCCATTTTTGTGAATTTATTGGTCGCCCTTTATTCGCCTCGTCATGGTCGTGGGTGGTGATGAGCGTTCTTCCTTTTGATTGAGTTTACAATCCATGTTTTAATTTTTAACCCTTACAGTAGTAATAATAGAGATTTCTTTCATACTATAGCAACATAACGGTTTATACAGTCCAAGCTTTCCACTAATCTTTTCATTTGTAACAACGACCATTATGTTCAATGTAAACTATGCTTAATTAAACAAATATCACAAAAATTATAATTAAATCGATGTCTATTCTTAACATGTAGTATCGATGTCTTGCCGAATTAACTCATTTATTGCGCTTAACTAAATTGCTTTTCACGAAATATTTTACTATTATTTAATTATACGAGAATAATAAGTGATAGGGTGTTACATAAATATAACAATAGGACAGTGATGTTTCAGATTTTTTTTTCAGTGATTTTGACATTTTAATGCCATAATTTTCTCAGTGCCGCATGTATTTTCCTCTGCGAATTTAACAATATCCCCTCCAGTGGTCTCTTGAATAAATTTTTTAACGGTATTTAACTGCCTATATGACAGTTAGGGTAATGGTATCAAGTTCCAAGACGGGGTTCAAATAAGTTTCAATCTTTGAAACTTGGCTAAAACACTCCCGCGTTTCCAAGTGATTGGTATGCACTGATTTCATTGGAGATAGTCCTGAAATAATCATAAAAAGAACCGTACGATACGTAGATAATTTGAAATAGTGCCTTATGATGGTAATCAAATAAAATTGACCTTTGTAGATACCGATATCAATAAAAATACAAATATGACGACATATTCAATAATAAATAACCTACAAAACCAATCCTAATTAAAAAATGTACATAGTACGGTAAACTTAAACTAAAACACTTAACCTATTATTTTTGGTATTTTTTAGTTTTGTGTCTTTTTTTGTCTGGTTTTTTTATTTTGTATTTTTTTCTTTTTTTTTTCTTTTACACACTAACATATATTCTTAAGCTATAGTTATATCTGGATTAAACTTGTGCTTACTTCCTGGATTAGAATGTAACATCGTCTTTGATATTAGAAATAGCGATACCGGATTACCCTTTATATATAATACGAAAGACATGATGTAATTTTACCTGCATCCGAAATACGTTTTTCGTTTTTTGGAATGGAATATGCATATCGCAAAATATGCCAAAACTTCCGATTTCGTCTCTGCACGATAATTTTACCTTAATTTTGGATAAATTTTATTTTTACACACCAAATACAGTCCTAAAGTGTACTTAAATGCTGCTTTCCAAGAACAACGATTTAATATAACCGGAGTGCCATAATGTACTGTAAATTCCACAAGTAAGAAACGTATGATAACATATTTATCTTTATAGACTGATGAGCATAATCTATTCTAAAAATAATTTATGCGTGGTAACTTAGATAAAGTTATGTTCATAATGAAGCGACTAATTTACTCAAGTGAATATTTGTTGGAAACCCACATAAATCTATAAAGTGATACTATCCACACTACTGAAAAATACTGAAGTACCTGGAATTAAAAAGAAATACAATTTCTTACTAACTAAACTAATTTAAGTTAATATCCTGAAAATATAAAACTATATTTATAAAGGAAAGTTGTTAGAAAAATCGCAAGTTTTTTTCTTAGCCTTTCGCACTAATTGCTCGCATAGAAAGCTTTAAATTAAACACAGTTTTATGGGTCATAAAATAAGACCGTGATTATTATAGCAGCAAAATATACAATAATTACAACCAGGTAACGTTAGACTGCAACTAGAAGCTTAAAACTGTATACAGACAGCGGTGAATACCCATCCTTATTCGCTACTAAACAAATACGTTTCCGATTGATTTTATACAGTAAGTAATGTAATATATATTCTGTTCTTGGAAAGACAGAAATCTATTCCTATACACCTACATAACCACTATCCTCGTCTATCGTACATAACCCTCGTGGGGTTAAACTGTTTAATTATACAATGCTTACTTTAATGATTGCTACGCGCGTGCAAGTTCATGTTTGTATATTTACAGGTTTCCTTGCGTATTCTACGCTAGACCGATGTGTAACTGGTTTATTTTACCGAATCGGATTGATTTCACATTCTTTTGCAAAGTATATTTTATCGACTCATAGTCATTGACAGAAGCAATGACATAATATTTCGGGCAATTTTTTGTGACCTTTGCAGATGTGTTTGCAATTTTCAACGCCCTGCATTTATTACGTATGTTTATCTTTGTTTGGAAGTAGGTCTGACCTGTTTACTTAGGTAACCGCGTTATGGGCTGTTATGAAGTTCTCTTTCCCAGTTTTTGAATTAAATTTAGAATTTCGGCAAAATAGAACCAGTCATAGCCTATCCTAAGATATCGAATCCGAATAGCTTATGTAGTCGTTATGTAACGAGGAAAACGTTAAGAGAATAGAGAGTTAAATTCCGACAATTACTACAAAATTTGACTTAACACCAGCTATTGAAATAAACGAAAACGCATTGTTCTCTGCTTTATCATATGTGGTAATATAGTAAGGCAGCGAACAAGAACGATGGCCCCTCCCCGCCACCGAAGGTGGGTTCCAGCCACCAAGAGGTAACCGAGTCAGTTACCTTCACGGTAACCGCTCGTTGCGCTTCATGGACCACACAAACACTTCAAATTGAAATATCCCGTGAAGTTTAAATTTGCTTGCTACCTCCGAGGTATCAGATGGTACACCTTTATATGCCGAACCCTCCCCGCGACAAATAAGTTCGGAAATATTGATTACATATTTTTTCTTAGTTATTAGTCAACCTCGTATGTAATTAAGGTTTTTGTTTGTGGAACTGTATATCAAAATACAAGGTAGTGTTGTGCCAAATTAATTCTGGTACCGCTTAATAAGTTTTACTTGAAGTGTTAAGCCAAATTTGTTAGGAAGATAATATATTACGGCATACTAAAGGCGTTGAATACGCTAATATTCTCTCACATACTGGGCATTTATGACCCTAGTCTCTGATGCTGTCTAGGATAACTTCCAATAAATTGTTTATAAATCCTAATACTAATGATTTATTCACTCAAGAGTTAATGGTATATAAGTAATGCAGTTTTGATGGCTTGCATATACACAACTATAAGCAGGATCATAAAGTGGTACAAAATTCTATAATTATTTTCTAAAGTTTCCATGTTAACTTAGTAGTAGTATTTTTACATATTCGTGTAAATCTCCGTAAGTATATCTAAATAAGAATCACGTAACGTATGTTACGTGAATGACGTTATATATAGTGTTATTAGCGTAAATTTCAATATTACACAAGTTCCTCTTTATTATAGTTAAGAGATTTTACTACTACGAATAATTTTACTTATTTCAGAACTTAAAGCTTTCACCACACGATTGGATTCATGTGATGTCAACATCGAAACTACGTTTTTTTGACACGTGTGTTACACAACACGGATATTTATACCTACCATTATTCCAAACAAGATTAAATCAATAAACTGAGGAAGAAAACCATTGGCCAACTACTGCAATTGCATATTATTATTGACCGAATTACTTTCTTTTCGCTCGTGCAATTCGCATTAATATCGAAATATTATTTTTTGAAATTTCTGTTTGGGCATTAACATGTTTTTTTGAATAGCTTCCATTTTCATCTTCATTTAAACCGATTTTTCGAAATAGTATTAAAAGTCTTTAAAACAAAGTTATTTCATATGTTTGGCAACATTTTTATGTCTATTGTCTATCGTTTCTACAACGCTAGATATCAAATCCTATTAAGGAATACTATAAAAGAAATGCGCAGTAAATTTAATTGCGTTACACATCCTTTATAGAACACAACATAGGATTTTGAAATTTTTTCAAACCTACTTTCGAATTCTACATAAAATACTTCTACTATACAATTTTGTATTGATAATATTACAAAAGTTCATTACTGTTAAGTTCTCATGAAAGAACGATGATACGTGATTACTGCTAAGAAAACATTCAGTATGTAAGAATGAAAGTGTATAACAATGATTCCACAATAATTCTTGTGTCAGTGTTCTTTTTATGCTTTATGTTTGATTGCGCTATAAATCCACACGGATTTGGCGTCAACTGAGTATAATCGATACGTACGATCTTCGATAAAATTAATTCTACGAATGTCTATGAATAATCTGTTCAAATACAATTAAAACTATATTGAGTAATGCACATAATCTTATATGCAACGCGGTTATAATATTACCAAGCAATACGATTATTTTCACACGAATCTTATTATCTATTATTCGTTATATTGTTACAAAAGTTGAGTAAAAATGCTGACGATAATCTTATAGTGCCCGATAAGGGTCTCAGGGGCTTAGTTAATTATTACTATTTCAGTTTGTCAGGAAGAATTCATGAAGATATTCATGAAGAATATTTCACCAGCTTAAAAACTAAGAAACGATCTGTAATAAGAGCTCATTATGTTCTAAATAAGCCAATTATCCTTACACGCTCGTCTAAATTTCTAGTCGCACGATTATGATTGCGAGTCAGCGGTAAACTCGAGGTCTATATGCAACTACCTTCACGTGGGTTTGGAGACGGGTCTTATACAATACCTTTTACTTAGTTTATTGAATATACAGTACACATAGATAGCTTACAACGTAAACTAAAATTCCCTTTCTATCTTGCCTACAACAAAGCAGCAAGGGTAAAGGGAAATAACTAAGTCTACAGAACAATTACGTTCACAAATCTACCACATATTCGGCTTCGCACTTCACTCTTGATATTTGTCTATATGTACATGTTACCTTACTTATCTTAAGTATCTCAACTACGCAAATATTTATTCTAAACTTATTCTGAAGTTGATCAGATGCAATAACCCAATTTCTGTAAATTAGGTTAATCAAATTCAGTAACACTATTCCAGTTACGTGGAAGATAAACCCGAATGTGACAGTTACTATAAAATACTAAAAATGTTAGAAGGGAAATAAAAAATAATCGCATTATCCCCTGCATGATTATTAGTGCACATGGAACGACTTAATAAGGCAGTGAATACAACCAGTGGCCCCTCCCCGCCACTGGTGGTGAGTTCCAACCTGGAGGTAGCCGTGTCCACAATTCCTACGTAGGAAAAACTATTTTTCGTTCGCAAGCACCTCGTACTGAAATATGCAGTGAAGTATCAGCTCGCTCGTGTACTACCTCCAAGGTATAAGATGAAAATGCACCCGCTCATTACGAACTCTCCCCGATATATACGAAATATATATTTATGAGAAGAGAAGTAGAAGTACAAGTTTAGAGGGATATTTTATAACTTGGTTCAATTCGTGTTGCTGACTTTTCAACCTAATTCAATAACAAGCATAGACATATATACTATTCAAGTAGGCTGCACCACACGTATTGTAATTTGGAAATTCTTCAAAAGATAGTACCCAAACAACGGCATATATATTACACATGAACAGGGTTTTAGCAGATGAATTGGATATTCTCGACTATGTTTTCAATTGGTGTTACTTCAATAAGAAATAAGTTGTACCAAACTTAGTGAATAAAAAAAAACAATAATATTTAACAAAAAAAATCGATTTGAAGAGGGAAGCTATTGGCTAATAATTTTAAAGGTAGAATAAAAAAAATACCACAATAAAATTAAAACTACATTAAGTACATCTGAGTTATAGAGTACGTTTTACATTACGTACATTTTATATACCACAAGGGTACATTGTCTTAAACATTGTCCAGTGTAGAAGCTGATGTGTATTGTCCGATCAGGAACAATTTGTACACAAGTATATACGATAGATTAATTGCTACGTATGAATGAAATATCATTCAAATATGAACGATCTAATATTTACAGCTACCAGGGTTACCAGTTATTACAAACCGTACAACGTTGCGCCCGAAGCTGCAACACGGCAAGACTTAACTATAATTGTCGATGAAATGAGAACGCACAGTAACCTCTGCTAGGTTACTTGTTCAATATATATGCATGCAAGCATTCGTATTCGAGGACGCGCAACATGGCCGAGTATAAGGCCAGTGACGTCAACCCGGCAACGGTGTAGGGTTTCGCCTGAGAGTCCGCGGATACATTCGCGGGAGACACTCACCAAGTGTCGCGGACATCTCGCGAAATCAGACTAAACTATGTATTACATGTTCTTATTTTCATTCAAGTTCCAAGTTGAGAACTTGATACTTAACTCGTATAAGTTATTCTATTATATTCTATATTTTTGGTATCTTCTGTCTACATATATGATACAGATATCCTTACTTATAACTATTTAAGAGAAACAAAGAAGCTGTAATAGGGTACTGAAATAAACGTAGAGCTACTATAAAAAAGCAATATGCAAATAGCGTGCAAACCAGCATGCAGTCCACCTGATGGTAAGTGGCCACTGCCGCCGAAGGACATCTGTAATCAACACCAGCTAAGATCAAAATCTTACTTGAGGCTAGCTACAAATGTGTTGCTATCGCTGAGGACTCAGTGGGAACGCCTCTGTTACGTATATCTCCCTTACCACGCCCTCCAGACCAGAACACAGCAGCACTTAACACTGCTGTTATTAGGCAGAAATAGGTGTGACGGTGGTGCTACTGGTGGTGGTGGTGGTGATGGTGACTTTTTTAAAAATATAGATAACAGAATTGAAAAACATCTTAATCATTATGTACATCTAACGTTTAATTTTGGATATCATTTGGAATATCTTTCATGTTCAAACTTCAAACACCTCATAGTTTAAATGAAAAGAAACTATAAGCAATCATTATTTTCTTAACACTAGTTCTACTATATATACTGGTCATATTATACATAGTATATATAATAGTATAACCTAAACCCATTTCGGCGCTCTGGCTCTAAGGGCAGAGGTCCGAGACAAAGTTACACTACTTTATTACCCCCGTTGAAATTACATCATTTTTCATCTTATAATATACAGAATTTCTTTCTTAATATAATCTAAACTCGTTACGGCGCTCTGGCTCTAAGGACAGGGCCGAGACAAGTTACTCGTACTCGTATAACTCCCGATAATATTACATTTTTTTCTGATAATACACATAATTCCTAAATCTTTCGGAGGAACAGAATATGACGCAGTTTATATCAATTGCTTAGATTATTTTGCAGAAAAAAAAACGAAATAAACTAAACTGAACTAACTGAACAGAAAGTTTGGAATATTCGGACTTTTCATCCGTTTACAGGTATTTCTGAACTTGCCATTAGTTTTAGACATGGTGTTGGTGGTGTTTTTTTTAGTATAGATACCAATATGTCCTGAGTATCGCATGTTTCTCCACGCTACGCATGAGAATCCACATTGTGTTGGCAGATAGATCTGTAATATTGTTAGAAATAACCATAATACTTAAAAAAAGTTTAAGTTTATTGTGTTTCCTGTTAATAACTTAAAGAGAAGAAGCATTTCTACGAAGGCTATACTGCTGATCAGGAGCACTTGGAACAAGTGTAAGTCTTACATAGTATGGCGAGTACTTTCATTTCGCCTAAACATAATTATTATCCTAGTGTAACCTAAACTCGCCTCACCGCTGTGGCTATCAGGGCGTCGGCCCGAGACTGAGTTACACTACTGAATTAACTTCCCTTAGATACATTACATTATAATGTACATATGTCTAAATACAGTGACGTGGAATATAACGTCTATAATAACTTACGCAATTTAGAATCATCCTTCTTTGTTGTTATATTTGAGTAGGTATTACCATACCGTTCTTCCGTCAATTTACCAACATTTTCGTGGATTTTTAGTATACATGTTACAGCTATATCATAGACGTTCCCCATTATGTTGGTAAAATATCCGTAATACCAAAATATGTTCGGTATTATTTAGGATGCATGTACTTTCACGAGAGAACTGGCAGAACCTTAAAAGCTTAATAAACTAACGACTAAAAGACCTCTTTATTACTACTATTTGCATTATTGCCGGTTTGACGCGACCAGCCAGCTAAGGTAGTCATACCATGTCTGTCTTAGCTGGCCCTTAAATCTAACAAGGAAAAGATAATCAAGAAATATTTAAACTAATCAATGACACACAGAACGACGTATAAAGTATCAAATAAAATAAGAACTCGAAAAAATGGCAAGAAAACTTTAATGACACTGAATACGAATAAACGATAGAAACATTTTAATTTATCCAAGAGGGAGGTATTATTGTCTAAAGCATTACATCAACTGGCGAATATACAGACTCACGTGAGTAGTCAAATTTAATCGGTTCGGTCACCGAGACGCAACATCGGCCGGCAACTAATCAGCGATTTGCGACGCCACGGCAACGCGACACGATGACTACCAGGTGGGCTCTTCTGACAGTTGATTGCAAGGCCGATGGTCAACCAACGACCCCCTCAGACGAAATTAATCATAGTCAAAATATATAAACTATACGACAAAATGAAAAAAAAATACGCATTCCCCTTGCTCTTTTTCTTAATATCCTTCCGGTATGAAGAAAAGGAGCAAAGAAAAAGGTAGCGGCCCCGCCCCGCCGCTTACGGTGAGTTCCGTCCGCTGTAATGAACCCTCCCCGGTTAAAATTTTAGTAAATTAATCGGTCAGTGGGATAATGTATGTTATATATATGTAGATTACTAGTTTTAAACTGAAGTTTTAAATTTCACTTTTTTTACAGGAAGTTATGCACAACAACACAGGCAGACTAAGTGTATACATCACATCAGAACACTAAGCAGAAATCATCTATGAGTGAATATTTTTGATTTATATAAATATGTATTTATTATTTTTTCTTATGATTATACCGAACCTCAACTAGACATTTCATTTCAAAGCGTACAACGGATCTCGATCATTAACTTTATGAAGTTAACTAAATTTAACAATTCAAGTTTAAATTTTACAACACTTAACACCGAATTATCGGTCAAAACTGACATCGCTAAGTTTTGCCATGATGTAAAGAGGTCTCTAATATATAAAAGCCATTTAATATAGAAGCTTATGCTATCTTAGACAAACATGAGATAAACATAGAAGATATAAGATTTGAAGAACTGGAAGACCACAAATATGTATGTAAAATATGAAACGGAAAAAATGATTATTGACTTAAAAAGATTACAAGCAATTTCGAGATCAAATTGGTTGAATGGTAAAATTGTATGTAATTTGGATTTACTAGGAGATAAATTAACCTTTAAGAAATATTAGGGTAAAGAATTTTATTGGTAACTTTCTTACAATTATAATGAAAAACCTAGTCTCTGCCTTATTTTATTAAATATATCTTGAAGCAAGCCTAAAGCAACCTACTAACCACAATTATTGCTTAATTGTAAAATACTTCGGTCGTGATGGTACACATATAATTGGTTAAATACTCCTTATTTGACAATACTACTTTTCCTAACTGTTTTCTAGTCAGTGTTAATGATGCCATAGTAGGCCGAAAACGCATTAAAGTTTAAACGAGTTTAAATACGGGGCTAAATCAAAAGTTGCCTTAAAACGTCTTATTAGATACTGTACGATAAATTTCTCAACAGGCTAATGTGAATCTATGACGCTAAGTAAGGTATAGATACTACAGAATATTATAAGTTCTATAGGCTTCCCACTGCCTTTGGTCTCTCAAGATCTATTCTGTACTTGAAATTCGTAGTGACACACAAACTTTTGAATATCCTCTTTTACTCTAAATTACCGATTTGGGAGCGTAACTCAACTTTTGGCTTTAAGTGCCGAAACAGTGAATTTGATAGTTGATTTCGGATCAATCTGAAACTTCATCGGTGGATGTACAGTATAGACCCTTTGGCTAGAAAGACCTTTAGCAGTCCTTCCATAAAACCTTCAAGCTGATTTTTTCCAGTGTCAATGTTCAATTCAAGGGCCTGAATCTCAAGACCCCAGCAACAATAAAAAGCAATTTTAAACTACAAACTCTAGCCGGCCAACTAAGGCAAGCTGAATCCAAGGTCCTGTCAATCCAAGATTTACAGAAAAGAAAAAGATCAGGTTAATTTGTAAAATATTTTTCTTTTTGTTATTATGCTTTATGAAAAAAATTGTAACAGTTGGAAAAGTAGTCGAAAATTAATAAACAGAACATACAGTTTTAAACAAAAAGTCAAATAGTAGATCTTCAACTGAATTTATGAATAACCAAACAATAATTAATCGAATATTATCTAAGACGGCAAAAGACTATTATTATATATTTTATTAAATTTCATAGTGATTGGAGGGAATTAAGAAAAAAAAATATGATGTAACTGATTATTATGAAGCTTAGTTCCACAATCCTCCCACCCGCAGCGTTCTAACTTTACGTAAGCCATTTCCGTTTTTTCATCCTTCACCTTCATTTTAGAAAAAGAAAAAAGTACCCCCCAGTTCCATCTTAAATTAAAACAATGAATTAGGTTTTCTAAATATGATATTATCATTAAAACAAAAATCCGGACTTTTATGTAAAAATGACATTAGGTTCTCAGGAGTGTCATAGACTATATTTTATAGGCTTCAAGAAATTCAATAAAAAATGCATAACTTACAAAGTTTTTTAAAGAAAAACATATTCTTTACCGTGTCGCTATTTGACAGCAAAATAATAAGAACCCCTGCAGTACAACTGCTTACGTAAAATTTAAACGCAGCTTTAAGATTCCAGGTGTAATCAATCTACTCTCTCCGTAATCATGGACAAGTTTATGATGAGATACAATCTAGGTTATCAAATAAAACTATAACTTTCGATCCGAATATTGCATTCCAAATGTCTTTTTCGGGATTCTAAAGATCAAAACTAGTGGTCAAGAATTGTAACGAATATTTTTATTTCACAGAACATATTTCTGGTGTTTTTGTCGCTTCTTATTGATTATGATGGCCATAATAAAAGTTCTAATGGTACAACAATTTGGATTTAACTTGTAACGAATCTCGCTGAGTAACAAGGTACGTCTGTGATTCTTTCCGTTTTTCGTTTGCATATTGACTTACTTCTATATTGCTAAGACTAATGCATAATCTTCCAATTACTAATACAAACATGCTTCTACTTTTGGAGTGCGAGTTAAGGTATTTAAAATCGTAAGATCTACAAAGAGTTATTGGGATTTTAAATTTACCGCTGGACGAAACCATTGTTTAATTTATATTTCCAAATAAGGGAAAGTTATGGGCATTGAAAATATCAAAGAGAAATATTAAAATGGATTTAATGGTTTTGTTAAGCTACTGATATTTTAATATTGGGAATAACGTTTAAAGTTCACGATATCTTAATTATATAACATGTTGATTATTTTTTAACATTGCTATGCTAAAGGACTAAACATTTTAAATACTAAGGTATTATACAAATAAAGAAGTTGTAATTTTTAGTTGGAGATATGAAGTTTTTGATACAGGCTGGAATGCACGTACACTAAAATCGCAAATTCTTATTTTGTGCTTAGTGTGAGAGAAAATTTGGGATTGGCTACACACAAACTACCGAGTAATCTAAGTACGTCAGTTTTGGACGCTTACGCTTATAAGCGTTTCATTTTGATTTCGGACATGTATTAGGGATGCTAAAATAGAAAGACTTAAATTTGACTTTTGAGACATTTAATATAATATTGAGGTCGATTTAAAAAATTAGATACTATGACGACTATTCTACGATTTCAAATGTATAGTTTATTGTGATTTGTTGTTTGATTAAAATACATATTAGAAATTTTTGTGATGTAAATTCATTAGTAACTAGTTTATTAATATTACCACCTATGGCTATAGTTTTAAAAGAACGAGTTACAAATGTACTGCAAATATTGAACTTCACAGAGACTTCAAGAATTTCAGTGTTTTATTTTTACAAGTAGTATTAAAGTCTACGTTAAACTGAAAAGCTTGTGTAATGTGAGTTTATAATGTTCCGTTTTATATATTTTCTCTCGACGGCCGGGTAAGGCAAGACAGATATGGAAGACTTTCCATGATTTCCATTTCGTCTAACAAAGTGAGGTCAGTTTTTGTTTGTTTAATTTTTGCGTCTATTTCCTTAAAAATATTTTGAATTTGTATTGTATTACTTTTAATAATAAGGTGAATTTTCAGAACAAGAACAATTTTCTCTATTAATTAATTTTACACAATATTTTTGCTTCTGTGCTTTACTTTCAATGTAATAACCCCGATATCCATATTTGCCTGTATTAAAATTTGATGAATCAAAATTAAGTCGTAAAATTAGATAAAATTAACCAAGAAAGAAATTAGAACAAAAAAAAAACATATAAGTTTAGTAAGGCTCGATAGATCAGCGGTTCAACCGTAGCCAAATTAACCGCTAATGCTATCCGACCATTATCGGGAACTGTACCAATGACATAAAATAAATAATTTGTAACTGGTCTGTACGATACTGACCTCTTACAATCATAAAATAACTTGTTATTGAAATATGTTTCCAAATAACTTGAACGCAGAAGAAAATTAACATGGAAGAAAATCCGTTCTTTCTCTTATGAAACATAATTTATGAAGAGAAGAAAACATAGGAGAAAGATGCCGGTGGCCCCAGACCCGCCACCGACGGTAGGCTCCAACCATAATGCGAGCCTTCCCCGGAAAAAGATAGAAAAGAGGAACCTAAAATAATACCTAATCCAATAAAACGTGAACAAAATCTGAAGAGGCAATTCCACGAAATCCCATGTTGAACAAATATAACGTATAATTAATTTAACTGTATATTATTGCTTAAACCATGTTGCCAAAGACCCACTTGGTGTATGAGGCAGGTTTCAGTGAATATTAGTTTGGAGTTTCAAAGTGGTACTCCGTCGACATGATCTTCAGCGTAAAATGAAATAGTTTAATCCAATAAACAAAGGGATTGTTAAAACAGATGAATAATTTAAAACGAACCCTAACAGATTGTAGACTTTAGAAAAGTAATAAAAGAACTAAGACAAAAAATATAATCGAATGGTACCAAAAGTAATAATATGAATAATTCTAGATCCGCCATCAGTGGGATGCCATGGGACCAGTGAAGTATGATGTTAAGGAAATTTAACGTAAGATATGAATTTAATTAAATATTAAAAAAAAAAAAACAATTTAGGGGTAGTTATAATAATGCAAAAGATGTAACTGAGGTGATGTTTTAGATAACAGTGTTGAAAACGATTCAACCATTCTGTTAGCATACGTGCTTCTCGGTAAAGTCTGGAAACTGAAGATATTAAAAAGTTACAACGGTAAGGAGGTGGTTGAAATGTTCCAAAATAATGTCCGTGAACGAAATTCTAAATAATACTTAAAATAAACGATTCAGTAAATAAATACTTCAGGAAATGAAACCATAAATCGGGTAAATTGTACAAAATGTAAACGAATCTAAGTTGATGTTGACAGCTGTTATTCAGTTAGCGTTGAATATTTCACTTGACCGCTTATCGACTATGATGATAGAAATCCACTCGGTAATAAAAGATCTTCTAAGTTCGTGAATATAATACTATAAGAACAACGAAGTGGAATTTCATCAATATAATCCATAACGTAATATGACACAACTGTCTTATTTGTCAATTAGGAAAAAATAATTAGCTTACAAAAAAAGAGGAAAACAAGAAAGAAAAAAAATAAAACAAAAACCGTTCTTTCTTCTGATACGCTTACTAAAGAGAAGAATATGTCAAAAAGTATAAAAAGAAAGTAAATGAGGAAAATCGTATCAGAAGAAAGGAGTCGGTGGCCCCTACCCCGCCACCGACGATAGGCTCCAGCCATATGTCGAGCCTTCTCCGGCGCGAACCAAATACAAACGTATATCGATGCAGAATGAAAATTAAAAGTATATATATATATATATATAATATCAGTTGGGTACTAGAACTTAAAATCGAAAGTGGTACCACAACAGGTATGAAAAATTGGTAGCATGCATAAATGTAATTCTCGAATTATTGCAAGTACTGAACTAAGATCTTTTTGTGTAATTTTAACGCGTAGATTTTTAAAACGAAATCCTGATATCAAAATTCAAGAAACGGGATAAGAATAATATATATCTTTACGAATACAAATCTAAAAAAAAAACTTTTAATTAAATAATTAAGTTCAACGTAAAATAAGTGATATTTAAGGAAACCCTGGAATCAAATATAAATTGACAAAAATAACTAAATCGTACTAAAATAAAACTGTCAGTTTGAAATTCACTGCTTCTGGAATTAGCATGTTTATGAAATCAACTGCCAATAGAAATTTAAAAAAATATCATACCATTACACCATTTCAAATTATATAAGGTTGAATAGATTGAAAACAGAAAGATAGTATGAAGGTGATGCTCTTTGGTCATATAAAAAGTGAATATTAAATGATTCACACTAAATAGAATAACCTAAAAATGGGGCCTTAAATCTGTGAACAATCAAAAACTTGAATAGAAACCATTTTTTGGTAGAAATTATGATAAATGAAAATAAAAAGGGATAAATTATTTAACATCTTATCCAGATAAAAATGAACTATTCGTGCAGATACTTTAATCCTTTTCGTTTTAATTATCACGTTACTGAAGTTCTACTCAGTATTGCGAAGCACTGGTAAACGTATGGCATCTAAAGTACTTCAGAGTAGAACTCTGTTGACATCTAAGCAACTTAACGCACCCACGTTCGCCAAACTAAGTAAATAAATAAACATGGGAAAATGTATGTCAATGAAATAAGTGAGAAAAAAGTTTGTTAAATTAATAGATAGATAGAATCTAGGAAAATAATCACGGTTTTTACTTGTACTAAAAAAACTTCGAGTAAATCACTTACCTATAAAAACAACCAAATTATAAAATTTAAGAAAAAAATTACTCCAAGTAAATAAGTTATGGGATGAAAAGGTCAGAGGAGAAGAAGTCACGAAGCAAACTTTTATGAAATCATGAGTTATACCAAACATATGGAATGACATAAGAACTTATCAGGAGAAAAAATCCATAGTTTCAAAAAGTGACTACGATATAAGAATACGAAATAACCTGAACCATGACTTTTGTAATTAGGAACAAAGTGGCAGACATACAAAAAATAATGCATGTATATTACTTTAGTAAAAAGATGACAACAAGATAACAAGATGATGATATTAGCAGATGTGTTTTCCGACTAGTTCTAAAAAATATCTGGCAAGAAGGTAATTTATTTAATCAAACAAAGCTCTATAAGTATACGTGAAGAATTACAGAAAAAAATGAAAGAAGACCAAAGTTCAAAGTAAATATATTACCAATAAAAATAAACGGAGCAAATAATTTGGGACGTTAAATGTTTTATTAAGTGTGTTCTCAGAGAGCCACCCGGTAAAGGCAAAAATCGCTGGTTTTATGCATTATTCAATATTATAAAGGATCAACGAAGTGGACTTCCGCCAACATATTTATTAAATACATTTAAAAAGTTACATTTCTAAAACAAAAGAGATAAAATTAAAAGATTTTGTTTCTAACCAAAATGAAAATGACAAAAAAATGTGATAAATGACACTTTATTATTTGATGAAATAAAAAAAAATAACCAATTTTAAAAATAAATACAGTTTTTTCTTCTGATACACTTCTAAAACTTTAAAAAATAACTGCAATTGTATCAGAAGAAAAAAAATCGGTGGCCCCAAACACGCCACCGGTAGTAGGCCTCAACCATATTTTAAGCCTTCCCCGATGATGATTATATTTAACTTTTTAAGAAATCGAACATACAGTTTAAGTAAATATTTTCATTACTTTATAATGTTAAATTAAAAGGATTTGTAATTTCAAAAACGTAATTTTACGCAACAAAATTTAAAATTAATAGGTAATGATTGTCTAAAATTCTTAATAGCTTCCAAGAAATGAGATCAAAAATAAAACTCCGAAGGCTTCTTAAACGATTAAATAAAAACTATAAATACAAAAAAATCTGTGCCATTTTTATTTGTCAAATCCGTTTTTATTTGTGTCTAACGAAATGAAACGGTTGCCGTCTGTCTCCGCCAATTTCAGTAATTATACGAAAGAGTTAATATTCAAAACGATTACTTTAAATATCAAAGAAGTAGAATAATTGAAAGCCTCAAAAAACAACGACCTAAAATACAAAAAGAAGTTTCTGAAACTCGTCATGTTTCATGCATCAGAAATTAAAAATCGCCGCCAACCACCTATGGTAGATTCCCACCATTCA
The DNA here is from genome assembly GCA_018250195.1 of Cecropterus albociliatus. Lineage (NCBI taxonomy): Eukaryota > Metazoa > Arthropoda > Insecta > Lepidoptera > Hesperiidae > Cecropterus > Cecropterus albociliatus. The sequence goes on along the minus strand of DWND01000001.1, from coordinate 6,904 downwards.
AGTTAATCATAAGAAAACTTTAATAATTTAATTAAAATAAAGAGCCACAAAAAGACAGTAGGCAAAGAATCGAAGATCTCAAAATACAAAAATTAAAATACCAAAAACATAATATTGAGAATGCCATTTTTCCTTTTAAAACCAGGTTATACTTATGAACTGAAGAGAAAATAAAGTTGACCCCCCAACCCCCACCACTCCTATCATTCTGCTATCCTTTCCGGCGATTTCAGTAAAAATCAGAAACTTTTCAAGATACTGCAAAGTGGATCTACTTTAACATAATATAACACGCTGTACACTTTTACCAAATTTCTATAAGCAAAAATTAAATCGGATTTTATTAAGGAAAACTTAGGAAAAACTAGAAAATGTAAATTAATGAAGTCATTACATATGTATATTAACTTTATAGAGATTTTAAAGAAGAAGGTAATAAGTCCAATTAAGATCCTAAAATTTAAACGTACAAGGACATAGTTGAAAAACACTTGTACATTATAAATACTCAAACAGAACAAAACAGCGAATCCAAGTTTTGTTTTTAAATTTTGAAGAAAAAATTGAAATATATCAGAAGAAGAATTCGGTGGCCCCAAACTCGCCACCGAATACCACCGTGGTAGACACAAATTAAGAATAGAAAAATATACACATTTCCATTAAACAAAACCAGGAACTAGCAAGGAACCAACTAAAGCAGACCCAAAAATCTCGACAGAAAATCTTAATTTACGATGACATTTACAATCGTTTACTTAAGCTAATAATTCCAAATGTCACAGTAGTAACATAAATTTGATAAACGTCGATGTTTTTTTTTTAATTACATAACTAAATTATTAACTATCGCTTGTTGGACCTAAGAGGCCCTCGGTAAAGTATGATCGCAGAACATATGAATTACACTTTAAGAACGACAACGTCGGGTTCAACATAATCTGGAAAGTAGTGTTAAAAGTTTCAAAAATATGTAATTTAGTGAAAATCAAAAGTGATTACTTTAAATGTATTTTGAGTCGATTGTTAGGGTGAATATCAAAACATTGGAAGACGACGTTATATGCTTTTAAAATTCAGAACATGTGCCGAATATAAAATAAGGGAATAAATCAAAGATATTAAAAAAATCATGAATAATTATTTAACATCTAAAGGAATGCGAATAATCAGATAAAAAAGATCAAGAAGTGAGAAGTGATTAATAATTTTAAAATAAAATAATAAAAAATGACCAAACAAAAAAAACCTTTAATACTCGAGGTGAGTACTAAAGGTGAGCCGCACTTCTTTTTGTCACCTTTACTCTTTGAGAAAAGGTAACAAAAAAAAGTGGTCGATGGCCCCAAACACGCCACCGACGGTAGACTCCAACCATATTACGAGCCTTCCCCGAGAGATAACTGAATGTGTAACGCTAAACCTTTTTTACTTACTCGACATATCTTAAAAGTTACTGACTTGATACAAAGTACAAAAACGTGGGTTTGCAAAACACCTACAAATCTACCATTTATCTATATAGACACTATGCGGGTCGTCATATTACAAAAGAACGCATATTCATTATGACTTATACCTATTATATCATCACTAACATATAACACCATATCATCACCAATTAAATTAGATCTACTATTATTAGTGCATTGTTTGCTCGTCTCGTATTATAGCTACAGTTTTATAACAATCTAGGTAATGTACTAATTTTCTGTATTTAGGCTTATTTCCTATTCATCGTTTACTTTCCTTTTTACAATAACGATGTATTATTATAACTATGCTATCACGTCATATTACGTCATGTTACACCTACTGAATATTTGCATTGTTTTTTTTTCTATTTCTATTAAAATAACACCGATATCTCATAAACACAAGAAATGCTACTGATATAAACATGTATGCATTAAAATTTTAATTAAAATAATTATGTCATATGCTGACTACTGTTACACATATAAAGTTAGTGTAATTCTGCTGGCTTTAATAGATTTTTAGGACATATGACATTTGCGTATACTAAGATGAATCATTTGCGGTAATCATAAATGCTCAATCAGCTTATGACAATTGTATGCTCCATGCTTTCTATTTTATTGTGTTTCTCTTCCTTTTGATTTGTTCTTTTTACATCTGATGCTGAAGTTATTTCACCGTAAGTTAACACTTGTTAAATTTGTTGGTCGTACTAATGTCAATAGCCAGCAAGAGGTGTAATTTGATTTGATATTATAAAACGTAATCAATGACGCTACAAGTGGAGTAACTGTGATTCCCATTTATTATTTCCATCTCGGACAGGTAAAAATAAACGAGGTATATCTGTACAGTAACAGTGTAAATATTATGGTTATATAAAAGGTATATGAATGACTAATGAAATGTAACTGTCTAGATATAAGTAGATTATTAAGGATTTATTCGAGTGAACAAATCCTTAAGCGTTCCTAAATGTTAAACAACATTTAACGTATAATATGTTCTAAGTCATACGTCAGTTTAGAATATACGTAATAAAATCTATTAATAGTAATGTCGAGATAGCCCTTACGTAATAATAAGAATCCTCTCCTTGTCCTTTGTAATACGAATCATTGAGTTACTTTTCGTAGCTAAGGTACTTTCTTTTTGGTGACGGGGCAAACTTTTAAATGGTACGCCGAAGCCTTGGGAGAGACTTCGGGTTATGTGGGATTTTTATCCACTAAACCCCTCGGTGGCCTTGGAACCTGTGCCCCCTAGCACGGCGCCCCTCACGGACTCATATCTTGAGAGTAACGGTTCTTAGGACTTCAAATAAGGTGAAGCGATGCCTGATTCATTATTATAAAATGCGTCTAACAAATATTATCATCATGTGGGATGATCATCGTTAGACCAATCGAGTCAACAAATGATAAATATTTATCCTTCTCCAGAATCCGTACGACTAGAGTGATTAAATATTCTGCACTGTGTTATACCATCACGAGTGCAGGCCGTAATAGGTGGTAAAAATACCGAACGTTAGATACAATAGGTAATAATAGGTATACGATTATTCATAGTAAGAAGAAGATTGACACACGAAGACAAGATTGTAAGATAAAGCAAGTAAACCTACGTAATATGAAATAATCCCTAACACACCAATAGTTTCAAAACGATTAATTAATATTACTTTTTTATTTTAAAAATACAGACATAGATTGTAAGCCAATGTTATGCACATTTATATAGCAGAATCGCTAGGTTATTTGCTATTGCTAGTGTATACTAAAAGCTATAAAAGTTAAGAAATATCTAATAACTGAATCTATATATTGATTCTAAATATACAATGCCAAATATACAAAGAACATCAGCCAAAACTACAAAATTAATTATATGGTTTATTGAACAAATTTCATGAATTAAGACATAATATCGTCACAAATTTGACGTGATGCTGATGATGATGAAAAGTGATAAATATTTCATAAAATTTCGACCGCGACAATGCAATGTGTGCAATGGCAAATTTGGAACTGAACAGAATTGTTAAGAAGAAATACGAGAAGACACTCAAAGCCAAATCATCATGATAACTCAAGGTGACCTTTTCAGAGATGATACTTTCATTGCAGCCGACTATAAGCCCACTAACTAGATGCATTCCCACTTTTTACTGTTCTTTGTTGGTACCACACACGTTCCAGGTGATCCTATGATATTTCAACAAGATTTTCCGACTTTCTGAAAACGACCATTAAATACCATTTCCAAGAGATAACGAACACCATTACTTCGATGGCCATAAAGTACTACAGGTGGTTTGATATCTATCAAAACAACATAATGCGTTCGCGTATTATAATAATGGCAAACGAAGTATCTTTAGATAAAATCGTATGATTCTTAAAGGTTTTATATAAAATATCATATAAAAGGCCAAGAGATATCCGCAAGTAACTTTATATGAATCAAGGTTTCTATCTTAAGTCAATCACATATAAGCTGCTACTCCCAAGGATAACCGGTCACCTCTTATAAAGTGTGCCGGCAACCACACCTTTCCACTGAAAAGCAAGAACTGCTTCATTCTCCAAATAGGAGTGGCGGTGGTATTTCCCCAAACGAACTGAATTCGTACTACCACTTTATGAAAGTTATATGATGAAAATGAAATGTTTTTAAAAATCCAACTATAAAACTGAACAGCACAATTCTGTTCATGTAAGCACGATATATATCATACGCAACCTATATCAAATCCACTACAATGATACGAAATCTATTTTTATATTAATACACAATATATGTCTCTAGTCAAGTCATACATTAGATAAGATAGATAAGAAGATAATACATCTGAAGATATAAAGATTGAGAAGAAGAAGAAGACAGGAAGAAAATTGGACAGCCTGAGTCGTGACTCAGTTTTTAACGTATTCTTTCTAATTATATAACTTGTACATCTCCATAATGCCGTAACAATTATCTGCTGCATTAATTCGCGTGGATAATATACACTGCTACTGTTTTCAATAACCCCCACATTATACCTTTTTGAGACTATGTATATTTACATTTACACTTTGACTATGCTTAGAGTATAAGTAATACAACGTTATAGGTGTCTTGAAAGATAAAGGCAGGTAAAGTTAAATTGCATACTAATTTCTATCTTATTATTAAACAGTTAATCTAAAATATTTATAACATTAAAATATCCAGAGCGAGAGCAATGTTGAAACCTTCCGTTATATTAAACTATAATTCTAGGTACTTAATGATTGTTATAAAATATTTTATTTAGCATAACATTGCTAATAAAAGTAATGTAAGAAAGTTTACTTAATTTTGTAAGTTATAAAAAAATGCCATATCCAATCAAGAAAAGTAGTTAAGAGTCCAGGCAAGTAAGTTAATAGTAATTGTTCGTTCGGTCGAAAACTCTTCACATCAATGAAAGTATTTCAAAACCTAAACAAAAATGGCCGCACTGCCTGGCCGAATACTACGTTACTACGACTATAATATTTGCGTTCATCGTAGCACTTAAAACATACACGTCCCTAATTATAGAATGCTTTAAAATGTCTATATCTAACACGAATATTGAAACTATATTCATATTCCAACAATTGAAAAGCCTACACGACGAAAAAAATATTCAAAATATTCAACAAATGTTGGCGGACAAATGTTGACTAATGCTAGTTTATATTATACCGATATTAATTTATTTTCTCCAACTGTAGTCTATGCGAATGAAGTCACGACGATAAATTGATTATTTGCAAGCGCGACAAAAATGAAGGAAGTTCTTTAAAAAGATTTAAAAACGCCCAAATATGAGAAAAAAGAAACGTGGAAAAAAGGGAAAGTTAAATGTTGAAAATATATTTGTAATGATATTGGTAAAAGTTTTTAGGAAAACGACAAATATAATTATATGATTTAGAGATACTTAGCATAGTAGTGCGAAAATCAAATCAATTAAAAATTAGTAGGTATTATCATATCTTTGTCTACCAATTTTGACTTCATAGCTTGTACACCAAAGGCTACGAGGACTAATATTATCCGTATGATCTACCCCTTTCGGGAAGGATTCTGTCCTATTCACTTATACAGATCATTTTTAATTTTAATCGAGAACTTACATTCCTATTTTCATACTTCTCAGTCCAGAAATGAGAGAAATCCATATAAACTTCACCTCCCCCCCCCTATTTTACCCTCTTAGTGGTTGAATTTCTAAAAACCCTTTCTTATTGCTCACTTACAATACAAAAGAAACCCCTGTACCAAATTGTAAGTTTCTAGGTACAGTAGTTTCGGCTGTGCTTTGATATATATGTGTGTGTCGAAGTTGCTCAAATGGCTTTAATGTTCCCTTACTAATTAAACTTAAATTAACAACTTAACTATATAAAAGAAATCTATAAATTGTTGATAAATCGCTGACTATGAAGCCAAGTCTCTTCCAATAATTTCAATCTTATAAAGTCTATTAAAAATATTGAAAGCCTGATATTATTGTACTGATTAGAATAAAACAAAATCGTTTTATAGAACTAACAAATATTATTTTTGAATTCCATTCCGTTATATTTCAATTATCATTTGGTTACAAACTGATATTTCAACTGTAAATTAATATATCTCTTGTTTTCATTGTTCCAAAATTCTATGCGTATTATGTGACATTTTAGAATTCTAGTATTCCTGTCACGTATGATTCCTGAGTCGAAAACGCGCTAATATTGGCTTTAGCTCGTCCGGTGCAGGTTCCGATGACTGCGCTCTTCGAGAGACTGACCATAGACCAAAAACAAACACATACACACTTTCTATACTCATAGATCCACCATAGGATGTTTTCCGCGTCGTGGTTGCTATGGATACACATAAAGACGAAAATACAAATACCCAGATCCAGATCAGAAATCTTTTTGATCTCAAACATCTATAGGCGCAGGTAAACCTGATTGATGACGTGGCGATGCTTGCGTTTATTTATTTTTGCGCCATCTGTTGTAAATTGACGGAACTATTAAGTAACGAACAAAACTAAGTGGGATGAGGAGTTAGTTCGACTTAGTGCGGGGCAATGTTCGTAGATGGCGTTATTTTCAGTATGCTATAAATTTAGTTCATGTTGTTTTTTATACATATTACTTGCACAAACATGTTACACATATTTAACATCTGCCAGGCGTCTCGTGCCGTCTATTTTTTATAATTTGGAAGTAGCAAACGAGCATGCAGTCCACCTGGTAAGGGTCCATCGCCTTCCATGGACATCTGTTTCAACCGCAGACAAGATCAGAGCCTTACCTGAGATTGGCAATGTATGGTCTCAGTCCTCGGGAGTAGCAACGCATCTGTCGTCGACTTCAGAGATAGAACCCCTGTTCTATATGAAGTTGCTTAC